>JAGKTI010000705.1:55672-73944 GCA_018397915.1 Birgus latro | reverse complement strand
ACATAGCATGAATTTATTGAATTTTAACCAAAAAATGATGATTTAGGGGTGAGTGAGTCATAGGAGCTCAGAACTTGCCAGCATAGTATAAGTAAGTATCGGACATGGAAATCATCTTTTCTCACATTTTATGCACTAAATTATTGGATACAAAGCATCAAATACAATAAATGATGTTAATTGCTACCAGAAAAATGGTTAGGTTGGGTTAAGTTAGGTTAGGTTTGGTTAGGTTAGGTTAGGTTAGGTTAGGTTAGGTTAGGTTATGACCGGACATGAAATTCACTGCTTCAACCTTTTTCATAGCTGGTGCACTTAATAACCATGCATGAAAGAATTAAATAGCAAGCAGGAAATTATGATCAACACAATGTTAGGTTAGTTTAGGTTAGGGGCGGACATGAAATTCACTGCTTCAACCTTTTTTCTAGCTGTTTTACTTAAGAACCATGCATGGAAAAATTAAATAGCAAGCAGGAAATTATGATTAACATTTAGGGTAATTTTTTAACACATGTGCAGCATGATGAAAACAGGTTAGGCATGAAAATCTTTATGGTAACCATAGGTTAGGTTAGGTTAGGACTGGACATGAAATTAACTGCTTCAACCTTTTTTCTAGCTGTTTTACGTAAGAACCATGCATGGAAAAGTTAAATAGCAAGCAGGAAATTATGATTAACATTTAGGGTAATTTTTTAACACATGTACAGCATGATGAAAACAGGTTAGGCATGAAAATCTTTATGGTAACCATAGGTTAGGTTAGGTTAGGACCGGACATGAAATTCACTGCTTCCACCTTTTTTCTAGCTGTTTTACTTAAGAACCATGAATGGAAAAATTAAATAGTAAGCAGGAAATTATGATTAACATTTAGGGTAATTTTTTAACACACGTACAGCGTGATGAAAACAAGTTAGGCATGAAAATCTTTATGGTAACCATAGGTTAGGTTAGGACCGGACATGAAATTAACTGCTTCAACCTTTTTTCTAGCTGTTTTACTTAAGAACCATGCATGGAAAAATTAAATTGCAAGCAGGAAATTATGATTAACATTTTCGGTAATTTTTTAACACGTCTACAGCATGATGAAAACAGGTTAGGCATGAAGTTAGGGTATTTACGAACAAAAAGTGGCCGTCCTGATGTAATAACCCACTCTATCATCTCAGACTCTGACAGGAAGTTTTTGCACCTGACACACCTTTCCAATTGAGAATCACTAGCACTTCTCACCAACACTTTCACCAAGGTTTTATTTTTTTTTTTATAACTGGAATAACATCACTTCACTGCATTGTACACAACAGTAAATTCCCGTGTGGTCTAGTGACAATCCCTGGAGAATTTAGTCGCTGTCAGAGTCCGAGATGAGCAGACGGAGGCGGCGTAGGGGCATCTTGGTGCGACGTGGTGATACACTATCCACTACAGAGGACTCCGAAGATAGACGCAAACTAACATCCAGTGGTGATTCAGCCGTGCCTGATGTGCTGGGCTGTGGATCGGAGCTAGAAGGCCTGTCTTCGTGAGATGATGGTGTGGAGCGAGAGTTGACGATGGCAGGGTTGACTGGCCTGAAAAAACTCTCAGTGGTTGATTGACACAGAGGACGACGATTTTGACGATTAATGATGCGCTGCCTGAAACCTCGCACTTGACTCGCCAATTCCAATGACCCCATCTCTTTGTCGCAGTCCGGGTGTTCTAGGTAGTCAAGGACGAACTCCACATAGTGCCAGATTGTGCTCAGCCTGGGGATCGTTGTGGCAGTTACAACCTGTGAGGAGTCCGCATCATCGTCGCTGTCCTCGTCAGAATCTTCCTGCTGGGTACTGGGACCAGCAACAGTAGATGCGATCTCGGTATCAGATATGATCTGATACCCAGGATCGCCCTCGTCGTCATCCAACCACTTGCGCACTTCGTCGACATCCACATCGTCTCCACCCGTACGAAGCCTTGCATGAAAGTCATCCACGTCAAAACCCAGAAAATTGTGCACCACGTCACTTCCATGAGGTAGGCGAGACCAACCATTTTCTAAAGTCTTGACAGAGACTTCATTCCATGCATTTGCCCAGTTGTAGATGGCAGACTTGAGGGTGTATCGGCAAATGTTTTCGAGTGTTTTTTGTCCTCGCATGTCACGTCCTTCCATGTGATCGTCCTCGTCCTCGTACACAACCATCACCTCGTCCAAAAACTTCCGTCGGTATAGCCTCTTCGTTGCCACAATCACTCCCTGGTCCATTGGTTGGATGAGAGCAGTTGTATTAGGTGGCAAAAACAGACACCTGATGCGACCATTCTCTGCCACCAACTCCTTGTCTGATGGATGCGTAGGTGCATTGTCAAGAATCAGGAGGGCCTTTACCTGGTCTCGTCGGATTTTCAGTGTCTCCGTCTTATAACGAATGACCTCCTTAACAAAGTGTTGGTGGAACCAATTCTTGAAGATCTTGGTTGTGAACCAAGCCTTCAGAGAATGATACCACACGACAGGAAGGGCATTCATTAACCCACGAAGGCACCTAGGCTGCTTTGCACGGCCTACAATAACGGGCTTGAGCCGGTGCATGCCGTTAGCATTGGCACAGCACAAAGCAGACACACATTGCTTCGAGAGCTTGGGGCCAGGTAAACGCTTCTCCGTCTCCTCAGCGAGAGTGTTTGTGGGTATTGAACGATAAAATAGGCCAGTTTCGTCAGCATTGTAAACTTGACCGAGAGTGAGGCCCTCCCTATCAATCAAGCCATTCACCTTCTGCCGAAACTGTTCTATTCCTTCATTGTTAGCGTCCAGAGCTTCACCATGGGTCTTACGGTTGGTAAGTCCGTGTCGTAACTTAAATGCGAAGAGCCAACCTTCAGATGCCTTAAAGTCTGGGGCGTCGTGTAGCCTTGCGAACTTTTCAGCAGCAGCTTTCAGCTCCGTTCCACGTACCAACACACCAGCAGCTCGTTGTTGTCGATACCAAATCAACGTGGAGCAGTCAATGTCTGCATACTTAGGAGTAAACATCACCTTCCTCTGCACATTTTGTCTGGTCTTCGATGCGAAATCAGCCGTGTACTGCTGTAGTTTGTCTCGGGACTTCTTGATATCAAACAAGGTGGAGCGAGGGAGGTTGAACTCACGTAAGATGCACCCTGTTGACCAGCCGGCGTCCACCTTGACCAATATCTGCCTCTTCTTCTCCAGAGTCAGAACCACTGTCTTCCTCTTCTCAGGAGGCGGGGCCATCATCACACACACGATGAAGAAGGTGAAGAGCAGTATCAAGCACTGTAGGAGGTAGGGTATCACCACAAAAGCAATCACTTCGGCCGCCATTTTCGGAGTTGTTCACGAGGGAGGAGGGGAGTGGGTAATGGCGACCGATAGTGGCGCCACAAGTGTAAACAGAGGGGATCGGTGCGCGCGGGAAATTCAAACTGACGCTGTCCCAAAAAATCGAAAATTAATCGATTTTTTCGGATTTTTTTTTCATTTTGGGGGTTGGGCAGCCCAGAATATCCGAATAGTGAGTATGTCCAAGTATTGGACGTCCGGATATTTGAGGGATTACTGTATAATCATATTTATCAGGTCAGTGACTAACCTCACCCTAGTATCTCCTGAGGCCTTCAACATTTCGGCAGTCAACCTAGACACACCTGCCACCTTCCCCACCCGCATCCTGCCTAGTACCTCACTCACAGTAGCAGTGCCCATCAAAGGCCAAGGGCCAAACATTGGATCTGCTGGCTCCAAACCTTCCCTATCCCAATCAAACTCCTCATTCAACAACTGGCTATAATGCTGTCTCCATGCGTCTTTAATATTCCCACTGTTCACCACTACCCTTCCTTCATCATTCTTTACACGCTGCTCACCTACAACGTCCCAGTTATCCCTCTTCACCTGATTTGCCGCCCTAAAAATCGTATTTTTCCTATTCCCATAATTTAGATTATCAAGTAAATGTGTCTGTGACTCAGACTTCGCCCTGTATACCTCTCTTCTAGCCAAGTATTTCTCCCTGCTACCACCCTTCTTCCATTCCCTGAAAAGCCTTCTTTTCTCCTTAACTGCGGCTTCTACACCCCCATCCCACCACCAAGTTACTTTATGTCTTGGTGGGCCTCCTGTCCAAATGCATATTGCATCGGTAACTCTGATGAGGTAGTTCTTAAGGGCTCTATACTGTTCATTAACGCCTCTATCTACGGCTCCCTGTTCAGCCACCAGTCTCCTCATCTCACTATAAAAGGCATCCCTTACTGATTGGTTTCCCAGCTTCCATATTTTCCTCCTAGCAAAGTATGTCCTCCTTCTCATCACTTGTTCTTTAAGCATCATGTCACAAATCAATAGTTTGTGCTGCTGCACACACTCCTCGCTTCCTATACCTTTAACATCCCTCACTAACCTCCTATCAACCCTCCTGACCAGAAAATAATCTATCTGACTGTTATTTCCCGTGGACTCGTACGTAATCAAACAACTCATTCTTTTTCTAAAATGTGTGTTGCACACAATCATGTCCATAGCCTCCCCAAACTCGAGTATTCTTTCCCCTTCCGTATTCCTCACACCATATGCACATCCCCCATGGACTCCTTCATAACCTTGAGCTGCTTCACTCACATGACCATTCAAATCTCCTCCCAGGACCACTACCTCATCATCGCCCATACCACCTACTACACGTATTAAATCATCCCAAAATCTGTCCTTCTCTGTGTCATCCAATCCTGCCTGTGGAGCATATGCCTATATAATTGCAATCATTTTCTTACCGATCAAAATTTTCACTACTAATATCCTATCACTTACTCTCATAACTTTAATAACATAATCCACCCATTTCTCCGCAACCAACACACCCACACCCCCATATCCATCAGTTCCCCCCTGCCAAAACAACTTATAGTAGCAATCCTTCCCAACAATCTTTCTGGCTGATCCACCCCTGTACCGAACTTCCTGCAAGCATGCCACATCCACCCACCTCATACTGAATGCCTCAACTTCCCCCGCTCTTCCCCTCAGACTTCCCACATTCCACGATCACACTCTAAACCCCCTGGGTGATTTACTGTCCTCAGGCTTGCTATGGTTCTTATATTTGTAAGTCATAGTTGGTTAGATAAAAGGAGGGTAAACATTCCACAGGCCCCTCCCATTGCACAGTCCTAGGTCCAGGCAATGGATCTGGGACCCCTAGCCCACCAGCTTACCAGTGGCTGTGGTAGTGGCCTTGGGGCACCCTGCCAGGACAGCTGCAGGGACACCCTCCAAGTGTGCCTTTGCACTGGAACTGCCCCGCCATTATACAACCACTGATAGGGCAGCCTCCAGGGGCGCTACTCCCAGGTTCGGGACCCTCTCTATTGGGCAGAAGCGGCAGCCCGGGAACTGCAATCCCCTGTACCCTCTAGCACAGGTTCAAGCCCCATCTCGCCCTGGACCCATGATCTATGCCTGTGGAACCCCTGTCACGCCTCTCTCCAAAATTCTGCCACTAGGTAGTGGGGGCAAAGTTTTTATATAAGTAATCTCTCTACTATCTGGACGTCCACTATCCAGATACATCACTATTCTGACATCGTAGGCTGTCCGAACCCCAAATTGCCCCAAAATTTGAAAAAATCCGAAAAAAAAATCCGATTTTTTCCGACCGCGTCAGTTTGAATTTCCCGCGCACTCGGAATAGCTCCCTTCCCGCCAAACCGGCTCCTACTAGTTCTGTCTCAACTCCAGTGAATAGTGGATGGCGGTCCGATCGTTTGCGGCATTTTTGTTTAAATAATCAAAAGTCACAGTGCTAAGGATTAAATGTAGTTAAACACTGGATTACTGGACATGCTTCAAGAGCAATTTTGACCACTGTAAAAACCTTAGAGATGGGGGTAAACAGCAATCATGGACTGTAAGTAAACATTGTCAACTGCTAAATATTTTCCATAATCACTTCTAAATCCTCATTCTCTGGTTACATTTTATTTACTTCATGCCTTGTGCCCCATATTTGAGTGCACAGGCTGTGAAAGAGGTGATTTTCTCAGTGATTACCATGTCTCTTACATACGTTCACTATCTAGTCAACTGGCGAACATTTTTGCTCCACACCCCCCTAAATCATAATTTTTCTGGTAACATTTTAATTATTTCATGCTTTGTGCCCCGTATTTGAGTGTACAGGCTGTGAAAGAGGTGATTTTCTCAGTGATTACCATGTCTCTTACATACGTTCACATCTAGTCAACTGGTGAACATTTTTGCCGTATACATCTCGAAATCATAATTTTTCTGGTTACATTTTATTTACTTCATGCTTTGTGTCCCATATTTGAGTCAAAAGGTGATTTTCTCAGTAATAATCATGTGTCTTCCCCACTTTCATTATGTAGTCATCTGGCGAACACCAAAATCATCATTTTTTGGTTAAAATTCGATTACTTCATGCTTTGTGCCCATTATTTATGTGAATGGGGTCATAAATAAGTGTTATGCGTGTCCGGTAGGGAGGTAGGTAGGTGGTTTTCTGATTTGGGTTAGTTTAGGTTAGTGTCAAGAATGTCCGGTGCTGTTGGTGAACAGTGAACACCTTTGCCATACCTAACTCTTTTTCTGGTAACAGTTTATTTATTTGATTTATTTATTCTATATTTTAGTGCATAAGATGTGAGAAATGATGATTTTCATGGTGATTACCACGTCCGATATTTACTTAAACAAACCTGCCAACTCGTGAGCACCCCTGCCTTACTTACCTCAAATTCATGATTTTTGGGTTAAAATTCGATTAATTCATGCTTTGTGCCAATTATTTATGTGAATAGGGTCTTAAATAAGTGCTATGCATACCCGGTAGGGAGGTAGGTAGGTGGTTTTCTGATTTAGGTTAGGTTAGGTTAGGGTCAAGAATGTCCTGTGCAGTTGAACAGTGAACACCTTTGCCATACCTAACTCTTTTTCTGGTAAGTTTATTTATTTGATGCCTTGCATCCCATATTTTAATGCATAAGATATGAGAAATGATCATTTTCATAGTGATTACCACTTCCGATACTTATTAGCACTAAGCTTCCAACTCATGAACATCTATGCCATACTTACCTCAAAATCATCATTTTGGGTTAAAATTCAATGAATTCATGCTTTGTGTCCATTATTTAATGCATACTGTGTGAGAAAGGGTGATTTTCATAGTGATTGCCATGTCTGATACATACTTACACTTGCTGTCAAGTTGTGAGCACCTATGCCTTACTCACCTTTATAATCATCATTTTTTGGTTAAAACTCAGTTAATTCATGTTTTTTGTGCATTATTTATGTGAAAGGGGACTTAAATAAGTTCTATGCATGTCCGGTAGGGAGGTAGGTAGTTACCTGTAGGTGGTTTTCTGATTTACGTTAGGTTAGATTAGGGTCATGAATGACCAGTGCTGGAGCTTCAGGGCCACTATCCGGACAAGACCACTTTCCGGTTATGCCTTTTGCTCTATTACGTCGGATAGTGGGAAGGTTACTATATATATATATATATATACACACACACACACACACACACACACACCAGTATATAAATTTTTTGTTAGCTTTACATCATTTGTCACATTTATCCAGTATTACAGCACTGAAATTTAACCCCTAATCCCTCCCTGCCTATGGGATACAAAGCATTTCCTCTCATCTCTGCATTTTTATAAAAAAAAAATTTTGAGTCATACTTACTGCATGAAGGAAAGGGTAGAAAGCAGATATCTGTGATGAAGTTCTGTCTCTTTTGTGAATTGTATGAAAGAAAGTGTCCCAAATTTGCATGATGTTGATGTGGTGATGAGTAAAAGTTAGGTGATTTTTCACAAAAAATTATATTGTGCATGATTTAATATCAGAAATACAGATGTATTGCAAGAAAAACAAGTGTGTCCTGCTCTCTCAGTAGCTTTACCAGACTTAATGTAGTTAGCTGTGACTATTGACAGGGAGGGTTGAATTGATAATTGGACCACTAGATGCCACTCCCATTGTCTATCTTCATCAGTCTTCATTTACATGCTTGCATGCAATGGCCTTGGTGACTCCCATACACAGCAAAACCCTAACATCATACAGTAGCCCAGGATGCACCACTTTGTCAAATAATATCCCCCAGGGGGTAAAACTTAATTGAAATTGGGGTGGTGGTCAGATGGTTAGAGAGGTGATTTGTTATCTGAAAGTACAGTACATGAGTTCAAGTCTAGGCATGGGCAGGGAATATTATGAGGATTTGTCTATCCATCTATCTGTTGCCAGATGCTATAATCCTGTAAGGATTGGCTTTATTTGTTTTACAGGGAGGGGCATTAACCCTCCACTAACCCACTTGTTGACACGTAGGGAGCACGTATGGTAGTAGTAGTACAGTAGTTGTTCCCTAGACAGTCTGGCCGAACAGCCCCGAGTTCCTAAGGAAAGCCATGGCTGAGACCGGGCTTTCCCACAGAGCTCTCAAGGAGTGTATATTGTGTTGTTGGCATAGGTGATTGTGTGCAATGCAGCCTTCCATGATGTGCTTAATCGTATGGGGTGCTGTGTTACATCCTGGACAGGCGTCAACGACAGTCATCCAGCCTCTTCTGATAACTTAAGAGGGCTGGATGATGTCCACATCTCAGCCTGGCCAGATGGACCCTGTCCTTACGAGGGAGATAAGATTCAGAAGGATGGATATCAGGAGGCTGTGCATGCAGCTGTGTGTTGTCTTTAAGTGACTGAATGGAACAGCGAGTGATTTGATTATGAATATGCTTCTGGAAGCTGGTCTGAGGTGGGTACGGGGGAAGAGATGACAGTATTTGTGTATGATATTGTGTGCTGGGTGTTGTTTTGGTGTTCCTTGGTGTGTGTGGATTTGCTGTCATGTAGTGTAGTGGATGTTGTGGGTTTATGGAGGCTGCAGCGAGAATTTGGGTGCCTCTCCTGTCTAGATGATCCTTGACTTTGAGTACTTTGGTTTCTTGGTGTAGGTGGTCTGTAGGTGTAGTAGCTGTGCAGCCTGTGATTATTTTTAGGGCCTTGTTTTGTATGGTCTGAAGAGTGTTATAGTGTGTTTTAGTGAGGTTAGGAGCCCAAGCAGGGCTTGCATAATTCATCACTGAACGTATATATTGTTTGTATACTGTGGTGGTTTCTTTGTTGTGTCCAAATGTTGTATGGGCAAGTGATCTCAAGGCATTGAGTCTAGGTGTTAATTTATTTTTGATGTTTGTGATGTGTTGTTTGAATGACATTGATGTATGTTATACCAAGGATTTTGTGTGTGTGTGTGGGGGGTAGGGGAGTGTTATTTATGGCGAGGTGTGGGATGTGACTATGATCTGCTGTCCAGTTGTGAGAAGGGTCACTATAGATTTGGCTGGGGCTATTTTGAGCCTGTTTGTAGTGAACTGTTCGCGTAATGTGTTGAGGTAAGGTTGGAGGATGTGCGCGGCTGTGTTGCGTTTTGGTGTGTACATGTAAGTGTTACGTCATCTGCATAGGAAGCTATGTGTATCTGTAGTGTGTGGGGTGTGGGTATGTCATGCATGTATAGGTTAAAGAGTGTATGGATCCTTGGGGACACCATTTGTGAAGTTTCTGATGTTCGAAGACTGACTGGCAAATGTTACATGTGCACATCTGCCTGCTAAGTAGTTTGCCAGCCATCTTTTTGTGTTATTGTGCATGTTTGTGTTGAATATTTTGTTTGTGAGGTTGTGGCGGGGGATGGAATCAAAATCTTTACTAATGTCTAGTGTGACAAGGAGTGTTCTGTGTGGTAGCCTAGCTGAATTCATGCCATCAAAAACTCTCTGTGTAAGGTCTTTAAGAAGAGTGTTTGTGGAGTGTAGTGGCCTAAAACCATATTGTGATGGATCTAGAGGGGTGTGATGTGTTACTAGTTGTAGTACCAGTCTTTCAGTGACTTTGGGGGGGGGGGGGGGCAGAGGGGTGTGATGGGGCGGTGTGAGGAAGGTAACGTGGGGTCTTTGTTGGATTTAGGGATAGTGATGATAATGCCATGCTTCCAGATGTTGGGTATTATGTTGTGTGAGTAGCTGTAGTTTGATATGTTGGTGAGTGCTTGTATGCCTTGTGGTCCAAGGTGTTTAAGGTGTACGTTGCTTATGTTGTCTAGTCCACAGGCAAATGAGTGCTTGAGGTTGCTGATAATGTGCTTTGTCTGGTTGTAAATGAAAAGTGTGAAGTCTGGGTCTGGGGGGAACTTTCTCTTACTTCGATGATACGTCGGTCTCACAATGGGGGTTTAGATGGCTGACATGTGAAAAGTGATTGATGAGAGTGTTTGCTTGTTGTTTGTTTGAAGGTATGGTGTCTTGTTATGATGGCAGCATGTGATTGTGTAGTGTTGCTAGTGTTTTGTAGAGTTTGCTGGTGTTTGTTTTGTGATCAAGTGTTTGGAGGTACTTATTCCAATTTAGTGTTTGCTGTTCTGATTTTTTATTGTTTATTTGAGTGTTGAGTTCTTGTATTTGTTGTATGATGTTATGTGTATGGGGTGTTCGGGAGTGTCGTAGTGTGTCCCATTGTCTGATGAGGCCTTGAATTTCTGGTGGTGTGAAGTTGGGGTTGTCTTTTTCTGTTGCCCCTAGGGTTGTGTCTTTTGTCTGCATTTTGTATAATTGTACTGTATTGAATGTGTGCACATCAGTGTTGATGTTTGTGATGGATGAACTGTTTAATGTTTTGAAGTGTTGTTCTGTTTCAGTTGTGAAGGCCTCCCAGTTGGCTCTCATATAATTAGTGTATTTGTGCCTGTGGCCAGCTGGGGTGATTCTGGTTTTGGTAGTGATGATGATCGGGTTCAGACCACTCTCCAGGATGTTGTGGGGGCGAGGTTTGGTGAGCAGAAGGTGATGTCCGGGGATGATGGAAGGAAGAGGGCTTGGTGTGGGATATGGGTATGCTGATAGCACATATGGTTTGGTCATATGGTTACCACCCCGCATTGTAAATATTTGTTTTTTTTTTTGGTTTACAGGAAACCTTTTGACTTGTCACTTAATGTAAAGCCACCTGTAACAGAAAGAAAAACATTAACAAGTGACAGGAAGGATGGGAGAAATAGGAAGAGAGGAGGGCAGGCACAGAAAAAGAATGATAAAGGCTAAGGAAGAAGTAAGCAGCACTACATCAAGTGAGTGGATGGTGGTCACCACCACCTACCACTATGAGGATTTGAATTTCATTAAAACAGTTGTTCTAATCATCACAACTCACCAGCATGTCATAAAGCACCTTGGCTAATACCGTCACATCAGTCCTAAGTAAGATGATAATATGTACAGGTATTCGTTCTAAATGATGGGTATTGGTTCCAAAGTGGTGATATTGTGTGTGGTGTGTAGGAGGCTGCTGGGATTATGATGTTTGTGCCCAGAGATAACATTTAAAAAATAAGTAAGTAAAGCATGCATGTGTCTTATGTAGATGTAACAAAGAAACATAGCCAGTGTGGCTTTTTGCATCAAAATCTGTTACCTACACCAGATATTAGATAGCAAGATTACTGATATGAAGAGTTTTATGGTGGCTGTTCCTTGCTTTGTATGTACTTCTTAGTGATAGTGGATTGTCTGTCTATCTACTGTATCTGTAGCCAGACTCCATAATCCATTAAGGGGTGGCTGTTTGACTTTGAATAACATGTTTTACGGGGAGGGGCACCAACCCTTCACCAATCCGCTTGCTGACACGTAGGGAACGTGTTTGGGTTGCTCATATGGTTACTACCCAGCGTTGTAAATGGTTTCCTGGCTTACAGGAAACCATTTGTTCTGTCACTAAATGTAAGCCACCTGAAAAGGAAAGTAGAGTAATACAAAGTGACAGGAAAGATGGGAGAAATAGGAAGAGAGGAGGGCAGACATTGCCAAAGTTGATAAAGGTGAAGGAAGAAGTAGGCAGCACTACATTAAGTGGGTAGATGGTGGTCACCACCACGTACCACCAATAGTGGATTGTAATTAATATTTTTGTGACAAATGGCATATGAAACACAAGTACTTTAGTTTTTATGGTTGTTGTTATCTTAGTGGTAGGTGAGGGCACTCACCATCCACTCACTGAATGTACTGCTGCTCTCGGTGACTGCTCTTTCTTCATACCCTTCCTTCTTTCCTGCCTTCCTCTTCTGTCTTTCCTTCATTCTTTCCTCTGTCTTCTGCCTGTGGGTGACTTTACACTGAGGGACAAGCTAAATGGTTTCCTATACACTAGGAAACCTTTTATGATGTTGGTGGTAACCTTATAACCAAATTATGGCACTTGGTGGTTTAGTGGGTAATTAAGGTGCTCCAATTGGATTGAGCAGGTGCAGGTGTATACCAAGGGGTGATTGGGGTTTATTGCTCATGTAATGCCACACAAGGATGAGTTAGGCTGGTCACTTTCATCTTAACTCCTCGGATACACAATTCGATTGACCAAACTTCCCTGAAAACCTGTATGTGGAGCCAATTTTTCGACTCTTACAGAAGTAAAAAGTTTTATGCCCAATTCATGTTTTCACCTTTGATGCAACGAGTGTGTGTGTGTGTGGGGGGGGGGGACGCTTTTGTGCTCAATCTTTATGAACTGAGTCTGATAAAGAAAATTCGGATCTTATGATATGTGAAGACACAGTGTGTTGACATAAATACTGTAGTTAGGTAAGATAATTATGTGAGCTCAGTTCTTGTGAATTATGCTGTCATACAAATTATACTGCTTAGCTGACTTTTTATTTTTCACGATTAATGCAGTTGTGTGTATCTGGGAAGTGAGATACACAATCACTCCGTTCTGACAACTTCTTTATAGTTTTTTTTTTTTTTTAACTAATGGCTTTCAAAAACTTTCACACTGCATTTTTTTTTTTTTTTAATGAGCGCCGAAAGTGACTCGTGACGAAATATGTGATGTTGGGTGGCCATTATTCACATGGTGTTTAGGTCAGGTTCTTGCTTGATTTGTATTGAGAACTTTCAAGAGGCTTAGTGGCAATCCTTGGTGATTAAAATTTTTATGGGGAGTATCAGGGGCAAAACTAATCAGTTAGCTGCTGTGTCCAGTCGGTGAGGTCGTATGTAAACACGCTGCCTTCGGTGTCTTGAGGCAGATGTATTTGAAGTAATCTTTCTTTAAATATTCTTTTTATTAAAAAATATGAGGCTCCTAGAACCTAACCCCTTATTTTGCATGTAAATATATGTCACATTTAGCACGAATTTGATTTTGCTTGAGGTTCTGCATAACATATCTCATGTTGTATGAAGACTATTGTATTGTACTTCATTGTAAAGAATTAGAGGAGTCTAAAGCCTGTATCTAAGATAGCACAGAATTCTCTGTAGGTCTTTTTTCTCTGATTTAGTTGAACATATAGCCGTGGCTCAGTGGGTTAGAGCGCTCCCCTCTGGCCGTAGGGTCGGAGGATCGAATCCACCCAAGGGTCATTGGTAGACATCAGGAAGGGCATCCGGTCATAAAATGCTACACGCTCCAATTCCAAAAAGGCCGACGCATGCAAGCATGTTGCAGCCTTCAAAAAACGAAAACGAAAACGATATTACCAAGCCAACTACATAGATATTGTAGTTCGTTCACCCTGACTTGCCCCAGATTTTTGTCCTTTTTGCAGCTTATTTGTCATAGCTCAGTAGCAGGAAATGACAATAGCACATCTCTGCATCCATTCCATAGCACCTCTTTTTGTCTAGCATTGTATTCTAGTGTTAATCTCTTCTTACAACACAGCATTGAAGATGGAGAGCTGGCAGTTTTGGGCCGAGTTGAAACAGGTATAGTAATATAAATAATAAAGAGGATATTAAGGTGTAAAGTTAATACTAAACGACAGAAAGTGGTGTTACTAAATCTCCATAGTCACTTCAGATACCTCAAGACTGTATTATTTAAACTAATTGTAGCAGTGAGGTAGAAATGTCTTGTTCTTTTAGGCTATATACATCATGTGTTTTTACATTGGTGTGAAAATTTAGTAGCCTGTCTTCCCCATTTTGACCTGAAACTTGATACGGTTGTGAGTAATAGTGCCTAGTAGTAGAGGTGGTAGTAGTTGAAATAGTAGTAGGGGTAGTGATGGTAGTAGTAGTAGAAGTAGTAGTAGTAGTTTCGACCCCAGGCTCATGTGAAAATGAACCCAGTGGACTGCAGATGGAAGTTTTCCCTCCTTCTGCAATCGACCATCTTCCTTTCAGAGGAATAGGGAAGGAGTTGAGGGGACATTTGCATAAGTAGCCAGTGGAGCAGACTAGTTGTAATGGTGTGGCCACATGTAGATGTGTCTCTCCAGCACCAGGATTGTGAGAATGAGGTGAAATGATGCAGTAGGAGAGCACGAGGAAGTGTAACATGGAATATTGATAAGTGATTTAAGAGACATTTATGGTGGTCAAGTGGTTAGAGTTCCCCATTCAGAATGATGGCTTTGCATAGGTTTGTCCTCAAGAGGTGACTGGGAGTTTTTGAATCATACAGTGCCATTGAGGGCAGAAAGCTGATCATTTACCCCAAAATATACTGGACTGTGATAGCCCAGTCTTGGACTCTATGCCTCAAAGAGGATATAATGGAATTGGCTGTACAATATAGCATTATGGTATAGCTACTATAGAAGGACACAAGTAAAAAGTGAGAACAGTAGAAATGAGTTATTTGAGAGGAGCAGGGACATGAAGGAGTGTTATGGTGTTGATGTGGATGTGATTGAAGTTCTATCTTCATTTATCTTTTGCCAGACATCTTAACCCCATAAGGGGTAGCCACAGCCAGATTGCCTCCATGTTGCCCTGTCCCCCACCATTTCACAGCCCTGCTCCCAGCTCATACTCCTCTCTCATATACCTCTCCATGCCATCCCTCCATCTCATCCTCAGCCTCCCCTTCCCTCCCCCCCTTCCACCTCACTCACATAGCCTACACTCTCCTCATTAGACTCTCGCCCTCCATCCTCTCCACATGGCCAAACCACCCCAGTGTATTTCTCCTTCACCTTCCGTCACATGCACATCCACACTACAGTCCTACTTCACGTCCTTATGTGTCAGTCTGTCTTTCCATGTAACTCCACATGCTCCTATCAAATGACCCAGTTCCACTGTCCTCACCCTTGACTTGTGTCCTTCCAACAAGGTCCAAGCTTCACTTCCATTGGTTAGAGTTGGTATTATAGTACTGTCATGCAGTGACTTTTTTACTACCATGCTCACTATCATATTTTTTATCACTGCTTTTAGAAAAGCAGCAAGCTTTCTTCCTTGTTATACCATTTCAAGCACTTCACCCTCCAAACTTCCATCCTTACTCATCACACTACCCAAGTATTTAAATATACTCACATTTTCCAAATCTTCATCATCCATCCTTATTGTACATTCAGTGACTTCATTTCTCTGGAAGACCATAACTTTACTCTTCCCTACAGTCACCTTTAGATTCTGTTTCTTACAAACTCTCACAAACTTATTCACCAAGCCTTTCAGTTCTCCTTCGTCTTCACTTTACAGTACAGTATTATCTGCAAACAGCCATACAGGAAGTTTCCAAATGCTGCCCTCTTTCATTAGGGCCACTCCACCATCCACTGCCCTACCTTGTGTCACTTTTATAGCAACATCCATATCCATATACAGATTTAACAGCCATGGAGACATGACACATCCCTGTTTCAATCCAACATTCATATAGAAAAATTCACTCAGTTCGTTATCCACACCCACTGCAGCCTTAACACCCACATACATGCGATCATGGCATTCAACAACTTCCTATTTACTCTACATATTCTTAATATTTTTCACATTTCTTGTTAATCCACCCTGTCATATGCTTTCTCCAAATCCATGAAGGCTGCATCTGATTTCTTTCCCTTCTCTAGAAACTTTTGTGAAGACCTGAGAATGAATATATGATTTACACAACCTCTTCCCTTCCTAAAACCTCCCTGTTCTCCAACTTCTTCCTCTGTTATTTCCCTAACTCTGTCAGTAAGTATCCTACCATATATTTTTCCCATTACACTCATAAGATAAATGCCACTATGAGTACCACACACATCTTTTTCCTCTTTTCCATTGTACAGAGGAATAATTATACCTGACTTCCAATCTTTAGGACTCTGCCTTCCTCCCAAGCCAATCTGCACATCTTTCATATCCATTCTACTACTATCTCTCCCCCATGCAGCAACATTTCACCACACACTCCATCAATTCCTGAGGCTCTCCCTATTTTGACTTTCTCCATTGCTTCCACTTCCATCCTACTGATCTCCTTTTCCCTTCTCACCTCCTTCCTCCTCCCAGCCATTCCCCAGCCACTTATACTTGCATTACTTTCATTCTCTGTGTTCAGCAGTTCTTAAAAGTTTTCTCTCCATCTGCTTGCTTTTTCTTCCTTCTCCTCAAGCAGTCTACCATTTTTATCTTTCACTCCTCAACAACTTTCTTTATCATCATCTCTGACTCTCTTAACCTCTTTCCAGAACATTTTCAGACATTTCCTCCTCTTTGCACTCAAATTCCTTCCATATTCCTCTTCCACCCTCTTCATACTCTCTCTTACCAATCTTTTCACCTCTCTTTTCCTCTCTACATATAACTCTGTCTTCTGTCTCTCAACTTCCTCCATGCCCCTGCTTCCCATCCACTCACTATATGCTTTCTTCTTTTGCGCCACACCTTGTCTCACCTTTTTATTCCACCATGCTGTTCCTTGCACCCCCTTTTGTCTTCTCTTCACCCCACACCACCTCACATGCTGCACAGATTCCTTCTGTGAAGATCTTGCACACAGCTTCCATCTTTCCCATCTACTCCAAATCATATGTACCCAATTGCTCCTCCATTTCCCTCTTATATTCTGCCTTCTTTCCATCCTCTTGCAACCTTGCTACCCTTTTTTTATGGACTAATTCCTCCTGTCCTTCCTGCCTTCTATTCATTGCATTTGAACCTTGACTTTCACCACCATTAAGTGGTGGTCGGAAAGTCCACTCCTCCATCCTCTGTATGCTCTTGCATCCATTACATACCTTCTCATTCTGTCATCCACACTCTCAGTCAGTCATTGCTCTCTGTTCATTCAGTTTACCACCCTTTTTATCACTTGCCACGTATCCTGTGTATCATTTTGTGCTTAAAGAGGGTATCGGCTCTCACCAACCCCCTCCCCGCACAAATGTCCGCTAGAGCACTGCCATTGTCATCTGCTTCAACAGGCAAAGCCCACTTGTCAACTACTCCATCCACAGCCCACTTGTCAACTACTCCATCCACAGCCCACTTGTCAACTACTCCATCCACTTTCACGTTCCCTACTTTTCCATTCATATCTCCAATCAAAAACGCTCTCTCATTCCTTTCAAACTTTTCCATGCATGCCTCATTGATCCACCTGGTGAATAAGCCTAAACCTTTTCTATCCTTAATGACCTAGAGCAGCTTGTACAGCACCCTACTCGCATCCCTGACTGCCTTGGAGAGAGTTCCAACATACTTGACCTTTTCCTAACAACTAATCCTTCTGCTTACAGTATACTGTTAATCTTTTCTCTCCGTTGGGCTCCTCCGATCATAACCTTATTACCTTAACCTGTCCTATCGCTCCAGTACGGTCTGTGGACCTTCCAAAGAAACGCTGTCTGTGGCACTTTGGAGCTGCAAATTGGGAGGCCCTCGGGCAGTACTTCTTTGATTTTCCTTGGAATGATTATTGCTTCCATGGCCGGGAGCCATCTGAGTGTGCCTTGCGCATTACGGAGGTTATTCTCTCGGGCATGGAAGCATACATTCCTTTCTCATATCCTCTGACTAATGCAAGAAAGCCTTGGTTCAATCACACTTGTTCTAATGCTGTTCGCAACAAGGAGAGGGCCTATAAGAGGTACCGGAGCCAACCCACCCCTGAATCACATCTTTTATATATTTCTGCCCGGAATCGTGCTAACTCTGTTCTTCGCTTTGCTAAAATTAATTTCACCCGTGCTAAATGTTCTCAACTCTCAAACTCGAATTCTTCTCGCTCCTTTTGGCATCTTGCCAAAAACCTTTCTAACAACTTTACCTCATCATCCTTCCCTCCTCTTTTCTACTCTGATGGCTCTGTAGCTATTTCTTCTACTGATAAAGCAGATCTCTTTGCTCAGACTTTCTCCTCCAATTCCACCTTAGACGATTCCGGTGCTATTCCTCCATCACTTCCCCCCTCTGACTTCCTATTG
>JAGKTI010000705.1:42193-55387 GCA_018397915.1 Birgus latro | reverse complement strand
ACTTTCTTTACCCCTGCACAGTTGTTGACCTTGTACACGGGTTTTATTCGCCCGTGTATGGAGTACAACTCTCATGTGTGGGGAGGCTCCCCACATGCAGCTCTTCTCAATAGGGTGGAGTCAAAGGCTTTTCGTCTCATTAACTCTCCTTCTCTTACTGATTCCCTTCAACCATTGTCTCTTCGCCGCAATATTGCATCATTATCTCTCTTCTGTCGTTACTTCAATGGTCACTGTTCCTCTGCACTGTCTGCTTGCATCCCTCCACCTCTACGACGGGCACGTAGTACCCGTCTAGCAACAAACTCTCATCCCTTTTCTGTCCAACTCTCTAATGCAAGAGTTAACCGTTACTCCCAGTCTTTCATTTATGCAACTGGTCAACTCTGGAACTGTCTTCCTCTGTATGTATTTCCTACTTCCTATGATCTCCAGTCTTTCAAACGCAGTGTGTCCAGGCATCTCGAATTGAACGGATCTTGAATTTGGCTCTCTTTTGTACTGTTTTTGCTTTTTCTTGGAAGGAACAGTATGCAGGCCCGTGGCCTTTGGTTCCTTCTTCCTTGCATAAAAAAAAAAATAAAATATGGAGAAACTCAGGCAGTAGCCCTTGATATTTCCAAGGCTTTCGACAGAGTATGGCATCATTCCCTGCTGTCCAAACTCCTTTGCTATGGACTAAAGTCTTTTGTTCCTCTGCTTGCCTCATATCTCAGCGACAGAAAAATAAGAGTAAAAGTAGATGATGTATATTCCAATTTCCACTCAGTTAATGCCGGTGTGCCACAGGGGTCAGTTCTGGCACCAACCCTGTTCCTGGTTCATATTAATGATCTGTCTGTCACCCACAACCCCATACATTCATATGCAGACGACTCGACACTTCATAGTTCATTCACACTCAGACACCCATTCACAAAGTCTGATATTTCTAATTCTCAACTCAGCACATCCATCTCCATAAATCAAGACTTATCTATGATCAGTGAATGGGGACAAAACAACCTTGTCTCATTTATTGCCAGTAAAACCAAATACTGTATATACAATTTACTAATAGACAGGTATTGCCTGATTCATATATTACCTGCAGTGCTACTAATATTCTCGTCTCCAAAAGTATTGAAATTCTCTGCTTCTCACTTAACAGTGCCCTCAGCTGGACCTATGTCAGATCACTTGCTAAAACTGCCTCAAAGAAACTTGGATTATTATGCCGAGTTTGTAACTTCTTCACCGACGAGCAGATAGCTATAATTTACAAAAGTCATGTGTGCTCTCAGCTTGAATATTGCTCACCCTTGTGGAATGGATGTGGAGAGGTTGCATTAAAACAACTAGACAAAATTCAGAAGAAAGCTGTTGAAATTATTAATAACCCTGCTATTACAAATAATTTACCTCCCCTATGAGTAAGAAGGAATGTTGCCTCCCTTGCATTATTTTACAGATATTTTTATGGCAAATGCTCAGACGAAGTTGCGTCCATTGTGCCACCTCTCCATGCCTTCCTTCGTGCTACACGGGCATCTGGCAGCGCTCGTGACTGGAATGTCACACTGCCATATTGCAGAACTTCTGCCTATCAGAATACTTTTATTCCCTGAACTGCATCTCTCTGGAACTCGCTTCCTCAGAGTTGTTTCCCACCAAACTTCAATCTACAGCTGTTCAACTCCAGCCGTTACAGATATTCCGTGAATGGAGGACACCAGTAACCTGGTGTATGGATTCTTTTCTAATTCATTTGTTTTTCCTTCCTCTGTTCTGTTATTTCAAAAAAAAATATATATATATATATATGGTTTTGCCATGTGGAGAGGATAGAGAATGAGAGATTGTCTAGAACAGTGTATCTAAGTGAGGTGGACGGGGAGGTAAGTGAGGTGGACGGGGAGGGGGAGACCAAGAATGTGATAGAGGGATGGAGTGGAGGGGTATATGAGAGGGGGGGAGGTGTGAGTTAGAGGAAGGCCAGCCAAATGCCAGAGGACAGGGCAACATGGAGGCAATTTATGTGTAGCCATCTCTTATAGAATTAAGGCATCTGGCAATATATAGATATACAGTATAGGCTGAATTATAGATGAAGTCTCAGATCAGACAGCTTCTGGTGATCAGTAGCGAGGTAATGCCCCTCCAGTGATCTTTTTTATATGCAGATTTGATGATAGATTTATGTGGTAGGTGGTGGCGACCATCATCCACTCACTTGATGTAGTGCTGCCTACTTTTTCCTTAGCCTTTATCATGCTTTTTCTGTGCCTGCCCTCCTCTCTTCCTATTTCTCCCATTTTTCCTGTCACTTCTTACTGCTTTTCTTTCCTTTACAGGTGGCTTTACATTGAGTGACAAGCCAAATGGTTTCCTGTAAGCCAAGAAACCATTTACAATGCTGGGTGGTAACCATATAACCAAACCATATATACTCCCTATGTGTCAACAAGTGGGTTGGTGGAGGGTTAGTGTCCCTCCCCGTAAAACAAATAACTCAAAGTCAAATGGCCACCCCGTACGGGATCATGGCGTCTGGCAATAGATAGATAGATTATCCAGTATATTCACTCCCTTGCTTTGCTGATCCTCTCTCATCCTATTTTGTACTCATAACTAGTTCTTTTGCCACTTATTCCCATTTCTGGTACATGGCTTTTTATTTATTTATTTATTTTTTCGTAAACTTAATTTTCCAAATCTGGCTTCAAATTTACAACTAATCCAAATCATTTCGCAACTCTACAACTGTCATGATTCTGGATGTACTTCATAATGTTTGCATTATCTGCAAAAATATTCATCTATCTATCTATTGCCAGACTCCTTAATCCTGAAAGGGGTGGCCACAAACAAATCACCTCCATGTAGCCCTGTCTTCTGCCATGTCACTGCCCTGCTCCCACTCATATCCCCCTGTCTCATATACCTCTCCACTCCATTCCTTCATCTCATCCTTGGCCTTCCCCTCCCTTCCCCCCTTCTGCCTCACTCACATGGCCTACACTTTCTTCATTAGTATCTCACTCTCCATGCTCTCCACATGGCCAGACCACCCCTGTGTATTTCTTCTAACACTTTCTGTCACATCCACATCCACACCACAATGCTCCTTCATTTCCTCAATTGCCAGTCTGTCTTTCCATGTAACTCCACATGCTCCTCTCAAATAACTCATTTCCACTCCCCTCACCCTTGACTTGTGTCCTTCCAACAAAGTATCACAATACCATCATCCAGCAGCTTTTTAACTTGCTCACTTCCTATTTTCTTATCACTGCTTTCAAAGAACCAGCAACCTTTCTTCCTTGTTGTACCTTTTCAAGCACTTCATCCTCCAAACTTCCATCCTTACTCATCACACTACCCAAGTACTTAAATGCACACACATTTTGCATTTCCTCATCATTCAACCTCACAGTACATTCAGTGACTTCATTTCTCTGGAAGACCATAACTTTACTCTTCCCTTCATTCATCTTTAGATTCCGTTTCGTGCACACTCTCCCAAACCCATTCATCAAGCCTTGCAGTTCCCCTTCTTTATCACTTAACAATTAAGTACGATCTGGGAACAACAATACTAGAAGTTTCAAAATGCTGCCCTCTCACATTAGGGCCACCCCAACATCCAATACTCTACCTTGTATCTCGTTTATAACCCCATCCATATATAGATTGAACAACCACGGAGACAAGACACATCCTTGTTTCAATCCCACATTCAGATAGAAAAATTCACTCAATTCACTATCCTCACACACTGTAGCCATAGCACCCTCATACATTCTTTTCACGGTATTCAACATATATTCTTAATATTTCCCACATTCTTTGTCTATCCACTGTCATATGCATTCTCCAAATCCATGAAGGAGGCATACAATTTCTTTCCCTTCTCTGGAAACTTTTCCAATAAAGATCTATGGATGAATATCTGGTCTACTCAACCCCTTTCCTTCCTAAAACCTCCCAATTCTTCTCCAACTAATTTTTATGTTATTTCCCTAACTTGGTCAATAAGTATCCTACCATATACATTTCCTATTACACTGAGAAGACAAATTCTCCCTGTGATTACCACACACTTCATATTCCCCTTTTCCTTTGTATAAGGGAATAATTATACCCGACTTCCAATCCTCCGGGACGCTGCCTTCCTCCCAGGCTGGTCTACGTATCTTCCATATCCATTCTACTAGTTTCTCTCTCCCATGCTTCATCATTTTACTACACACTCCATCAGTTCCTGAGGCTTTCTCCATTTTTACTTTCTTCATTGCTCCCTTCTCACCACCATCCTTCTCCCAGCCATTCCCCATCCACTAATGCTTGCAATACTTTTGTTCTTTATGTTTAACAGTTCCTTAAATTGTTCTCTCCATCTACTCACTTTTTCTCCCTTCTCCGCTATCAGTCATTTCATTACGTTTTTGAAGGCTCCAACATACTTGCATGCATCGGCCTTGGCCACCTAATGGCGGCTGTCCATGCTGGTCGATTGCTGGCAGCTTCCATATTTAGTCCCTTATCCCAGAGGATGGAAGTGGTGGAAGCAATGAAGAAAGTTAAAATGGGGAAAGCCCCAGGAATTGATGGAGTGTTTGGTGAAGTGCTGAAGCATGGGGGAGAGATAGTAACAGAATGGATGTGGAAGGTGTGCAGATTGGCTTGGGAGGAGGGTAGAGTCCCGGAGGATTGGAAGTCAGGTATAATTATTCCTCTGTACAAAGGAAAAAGGGAAAAAAACAGTGTGTGGTAATCATAGGGGCATTTGCCTTCTCAGTGTAATAGGAAAAGTATATGGTAGGATACTTATTGACAGAGTTAGAGAAATAACAGAGGAAATAGTTGGAGAAGAACAAGGAGGTTTTAGGAAGGGAAGAGGTTTTGTAGACCAGATATTCATTCTTAGATCCTTAGTGGAAAAGTTTCTAGAGAAGGGCAAGAAATTGTATGCAGCCTTCATGGATCTGGAGAAAGCATATGACAGAGTGGATAGACAAGGATTGTGGAAGGTATTAAGAATATATGGAGTGGATGGGAAGTTGTTGAAGGCAGTGAAGAGTATGTATGAGGGTGCTAAGGCTGCAGTGTGTGTGGATGGCAAACTGAGTGAATTTTTCCATTTGAAGGTTGGATTGAAACAAGGATGTGTCATGTCTCCATGGTTGTTCAATCTGTACATGGATGGGGTTATAAAAGAGATACAAGGTCGGGCAGTGGATGTTGGAGCGGCCCTAGTGAGAGAGGGCAGTGTTTGGAAACTCCGTGTACTATTGTTTGCAGATGGTACTGTGTTGTTGAGCGAAGACGAATGGGAGCTGCAAGGCTTGGTAGATGAGTTTGGGAGAGTGTGTAAGAAACGGAATCTAAAGGTGAATGTATGGAAGAGTAAAGTGATGGTCTTCGAGAGAAATGAAGCCAGTGAATGTACAGTGAGACTGGATGGGAAGGGTATGGAGAATGTGAGTGAATTTAAGTACTTGGGTAGTGTGATGAGTAAGGATGGACGTCTGGAGGGTGAAGTGCTTGAAAGGGTGCATCAGGGAAGGAAGGTTGCTGGTTCCTTGAAAGCAGTGATAAGAAACAGGGAGGTGAGCATGGAAGTGAAAAAGTTGTTACATGACAGTATTGTGATACCAACTCTGACATATGGAAGTGAAGCTTGGACCCTGTTGGAAGGACAGAAGTCAGGAGTGAAAGCAGTGGAAATGAGTTATTTGAGAGGTGCATGTGGAGTCACATGGAGAGAGATACTAACAAATGAGGAAGTGAAGGAGCGTTGTGGTGTGGTTGTGGACGTGATAGGAAGTGTTAAGAGAAACACGTTAAGGTGGTTTGGGCATGTGGAAAGGATGGAGAGTGAAAGACTGACGAGGAGAGTATATGTGAGTGAGGTGGAGGGGGCGAGAGGAAGGGGGAGGCCGAGGATGAGATGGAGGGATGGAGTGGAGAGGTATATGAGAGAGGGGGGTGTGAGTTGGGAGCGGGGTAGTGAAATGGCGGGGGACAGAGCGACATGGAGGCGATTTGTTTGTGGCCACCCCATGCGGGATTGAGGCGTCTGGCAATAGATAGATAGATAGATCCCTGAGGTCACATTGAATGGCCTCATCTCAGTGGGTGCAAGGATTGTATGGGTAAGGATGAAAGCAGGAATACAAGCTTGGGCGATTGTATGTGCGTATGCGCTGACAGAGGACCGAGTGGCAAGAGTGAAAGATGAGTTTTGGGCAAGTGTAGAAGCATATATGGACAAGTTTGAGAGGAGCTAGAGAGTGTTTTTGATTTGAGACATGAATGGCAAAGTTGGGAATGTACGAGTGGATGGAGTTGTTGGTCAGTGGGGTGTGCCAGCTGTGGTGGATGGGAATGGTAGTGCCCTGGTGGACATCTGTGCTGGTAAGGGGTTGGCAATAGCCAACACCTACTTTTGGCACAAGATGAGCCACAGGTATACATGGAGAGTCTTGAGGAGGATGGATGGTGAATTTATAGAACGATAGGCAATGATAGATTACGTGTTTGTTGATGAGTGAATGAGAAGACAAGTGTTGGATGCAAGAGTGTGGAGAGGGTGGGGGAATGGAATCTCTGACCATCACATAGTGATGGCCAAGATAAGGCTGGAAAGAAAGTGGGTGAAATGACCAAGGGGAAGACAGGAGGAAATAGCTCCTGTGAGAAGAGTGGAGAAGTTACAAGATAGTGAGAATATGGCAGAGTGCATAGTGGAAGAAAGAGTGGGAAGATATGAGTTAGAGCAGATGGAAGGGGTGGAAGATGTATGTAATATTTTCACGGAAGAGATAGGCGCAGCGTGAGATGGTTTGTGGAGTGAGGAGGAGATGCAGGGGTGTGCAAGGGACAACATGGTGGAATGATGTGGTGAAACGAGCTGTGGAACAAAAGAAGAAGGTATATAGTGAAAGGCTAGTGAGCAGAGGTAGGGGAGATGAGAGAGAGAGAGAAGAGAGAGGTATATGTGAGCTGGAGAAGAGATGTGAAGAGACTGGTGAAGGAGAGTAAGAAGAAAGTGGATAAGGAGTTTGGGAGGAATCTGAGTGTAAAGTGGAGGGAGAGTAAGAACTTGTTTTGGAAGGAGGTAAAGAAAGTAAGACAATGTGAAAAGGGAAATAAGTAGGGGAGTGAAAGATGGGAATAATAGATTGCTGGTGGAGAAGAGAGAGAAATTGAGGAGATGGAAGGAGCACTTTAAGGATTTGTTGAATTTAGAGAGTGAGAGTAGTGCGAGTATAAGTGGTTGGGGAATGGTTGGGAGAAGAAGAGGTGAAAGGAGGGAGGAAGAGATCAGTAGGGCGGAAGTAGTGGAAGCAATGAAGAAGATCAAGATGGGAAAGGCCCGAGGAATTGATGGAGTGTGTGGTGAAATGATGATGTATGGGGGTAAGATTGTTGTGGAATGGATATGGAAGTTGTGTAGATTGGCTTGGAAAGAGGGAAGGGTTCCAGAGGACTGGAAATCAGGTATAATTGTTCCTTTATATAAAGGAAAAGGGGAGAGAGAAGTATGTGGTAACCATAGGGGTATTTGCCTTCTTAGTGTGACTGGAAAGATATATGATAGAATACTTATTGATGGGGTTAAGCATATAACATAGGAGTTTGTTGGAGAAGAACAAGGGGGATTTAGGAAGGAAAAAGGGTGTGTAGATCATATATTTGTTCTAAGGTGTTTAGTGGAGAAGTATCTGGAGAAGGGAAAGAAAGTGTATGCTGCCTTCATGGACTTGGAGAAAGCTTATAACAGAATAGATAGGGAAGGTATGTGGAAGGTTTTAAGAATATATGGAGTGGATGGAAAATTGTTGAGTGCTGTGAAGATTACACTATGTACGAAGGAGCTAGGGCTACTGTGCGAGTGGATGGTGAGCTGAGTGAGTTCTTTGATCTGAATGTGAGACTGAAACAGGGTTGTGTGGTGTGTCCATGGGTGTTTAATATATACATGGATGGGGTTGTAAAGGAGGTGCAGGGTAGGGCAGTGGATGTGGGAGTGGCTCTATTGAATGAGGGGGAGATGTGGAAGATTCCAGTGTTGTTGTTTGCTGATGATACAGTATTGTTGAGTGAAGATGAAAGTTGCAAGGTTTGGTGAATGAATTTAGGACAGTGTGTAAGAAAAGGAATCTGAAAGTTAATGTAAACAAGAGTAAAGGTATGGTGTTTGAGAGGAATGAAGTCACAGAATGCAAAGTGAGGTTGGATGGTGAGGATATGGAGAATGTGAGTACATTCAAGTACTTGGGTAGTATGATGAGTAAGGATGGAAGTTTGGGGGATGAAATACTTCAAAGGGTACAGCAGGGAAGGAGTTCACTGAAAGCGGTGATGAGAAATAGGGAGGTGAGTATGGAAGTCAAGAAGTCACTGCATGATAGTATTGTGATCCCTACCTTGACATATGGAAGTAAGGCATGGACCTTGCTAGAGGGTAACAAGTCAAGAGTGAGAGCAGTGGAAATGAGTTACTTGAGAGGAGCATGTGGAGTGACATGGAGGGACAGGTTGACAAATGAAGAAGTGAAGGAACGTTGTGGGGTGGATGTGGATGTGGTTGAGAAGATTAGGAGAAATACACTGAGGTGGTTTGGACATGTGGAGAGAATGGAGAATGAAAGACTGACTAAGAAGGTTAGGTCAGACTAAGGTGTATGCAGGTGGGGTGGAGGGAGGGGAAGACCGAGGATGAGGTGGAGGGATGGAGTTGAGAGGTATATGAGGGAGGGGGGAGTGAGCTGGTGGGAGGGTAGCCAAATGGTGGTGACAGAGCGATTTGGAGGCGTTTTGTCTGCGGCCACCCTTTGCGGGATTAGGGCGTCGGGCTATAGATAGACTCTTGCTACCTTACTCCTAACTTTAACACTTCCCATTCTGTACCCAATTGTCATCCCCCATCCTCTCCACATGCCCAAACCTTCTCAATCTAGACCTCCTCATCACAGGACCAATACACTCCAGTCCCATCCTACCTTTCAACTCTTCCATTGTAAACCTAGCTCCCCCAGGGTTCGCACTGTGACGCATTGCGCATCCACCTAATCATTGGCATTTCTGTACGTTGGAGCCTGTGAATATCCATTTCCATTACTGCCCAGGTCTCTCTGCCATACAGCATTACACTCCTAACACATGGTGCATACAAATATCCCTTAGCACAGAGAGAGAGCCTTCTTGGTGTCAGGAGATGTAACAGCTTCCTGGACTTCTTCCAATCACTCCTCATTCTAACGACAGAGGTAGTTCCAGCTCCACCTCCAGCACATAACATGTCTCCCAAATAACAAGACTTATTCACACACTCAAGAGACTCACCAGCAAGTTCCTTTCGTGCCTGACAATATCCACATGCTCTCCCCGACACACTGCACATATGAAATCACCGTTAACTCACAGTCTACCTCTAATACCACTACATCTCTTATGCGCCCAATGGGGTGCTTTCGAAGCTAGTATTCCGCTAGATGGCTGTTCGATTTGGACAAACACATTCCCCGCGCTGTTTAAAAAGCATATTTTTCTTTGTTAAATATCTACACTGTTGTGTGAAACTGTGAATCATAGTAATGTCATATACCGTAATAAAAATAATACAGATAAAACACGTATATATACAGTGTAGAGTGAATTGTTTATATTTATTGTAAATGGAAATTAGAATATCATTATAGAGTAGGTGGTGGCGACCATCATCCACTCACTTGATGTAGTGCTGCCTACTTCTTCCTTACCCTTTATTATTATTTTTCTGTGCCTGTCCTCCTCTCTTCCTGTTTCTCCCATCTTTCCTGTCACTTCTTATTGCGCTCTTTCCTTTACAGCTGGCTTTACATTGAGTGACAAGCCAAATGGTTTCCTGTAAGCCAAGAAACCATTTACAACGCTGGGTGGTAACCATATAACCAAACCATATGTGCTTCCTACGTATCAACAAGTGGGTTGGTGGAGGGTTAGTGCCCCTCCCCGTAAAACAAATAACTCAAAGTCAAATGGCCACCCTTTACGGGATTATGGCGTCAGGCAATAGATAGATAGATAGATAAAATATCATTGATGGCATGTGAAGGCAACTTGCCCTTTCAGTGGTCCTATATTATTTAATTTCTGCTACATTTAGTGCAAGTTTGGTTCTAATACATAGTTTATTCAGACTGTAAATTATGCCTAGTGGGTATTTTGACAAATTCAGTCTCTATGTGGGCAGAAATTTAATGTTGAGTAAATACTGGGACTCAGCAGTTTGCTCAGTCCCTTCACGCATGCCCCCTTCAAGACAGTGCCGTGTTCAATTTTTTCCACGAGAGATTTGTTTTCACAACAAACGCACGAGGACTAATGCTTAAAATAATACAATTTAGACTACTTGTGGTCTGGTTAGGTTAGATGAAGTAAGGCATTGTAATTGCCATGGAGAATATGAGGGGCAACACTGGACTGCCTTGTGGTGTGCTTGCGTGAAGGGAGTGAGCAAAATGTTGAGTCCCAGTATTTACTTGACATTAAATTTCTGCCCACTTAGAGACTGAATGAGTCAAAATACCCCCTAGGCATAATTTACAGTCTGAACAAACTATGTATTAAGAACTTAACTTGCACTAAATGTAGCAGAAATCAAATAATATAGGACCACTGAAAGGGCAGGTTGCCATCACATGCCATCAATGATATTTTAATTTCCGTTTATGATAAATATAAACAATTCATTCAATGTTATATATATGTGTTCTATTTGTATTATTTATATTAAGGTATATGACATTACTATGATTCACAGTTTCACACAACAGTGTAGATATTTAACCCCCCCCTGAGGGTAGGGGGTTTTCAAGAATTCTCCCCCAGTATCCCTGCTTGTCGTAAGAGGCGACTAAAAGGGTTGGTGGTGGGTTAGTGCCCCACCCCGTAAAAACAGCTAACTAAAAATACGAACAGCAAGCCTCGGACCAGGACTGACCAAAAGTTGACTACAAAGGAACGGACAAAGGACGAGATAAAGATTGCGACCTGGAATGTGAGGGGTATGAATGATGAGGTGAAAGAGAGAGAGATTGTACAGGTGCTTGAGAGTGCGAAAGTGGATATATGTGGAATAACTGAAACTAAATGGCAAGGTGAGAGTGTGAGAGAATGGGAATATGGATGGGGTATATGCGCAGGAGTGGGTGCGAATGAGAGGGCGAAAGAGGGAGTGTGTATTGTTGTGAGCAACAGGTGGAAGGAGAATGTAAGAGAGTATGGATCAGTTGGGTCAAGGATTGTGTGGGTAAGAGTGAAAGTTGGACTACAAATGTGGGCAATTGTGTGCGTGTATGCGCCAACGCAAGACCATGTAAGTAGAGTGAGAGAAGAGTTTTGGACAAATGTGGAAGCCTGCTTGGAAAAGTTTGAAAGGAATGAGAGAGTGTTTCTGATTGGAGATATGAATGGAAAAGTAGGGAATGAGAAGGTGGATGGAGTGGTTGGTGAGTGGGGTGTGCCTGCAGAGATGGATGAGAATCGCAGTGCTTTAGTGGACATTTGTGCTGGGAGGGGGTTGGTGGTAGTTAATACCCTCTTCAGGCACAAAATGATCCATAGGTATACATGGCGAGTGGTGAGAAGAGAGGACCGGGGAATGAATGAACGGAAAGCAATGATTGACTATGTGTGTGTGGATGAAAGGATGAGAAGATGTATAATGGATGCAAGAGTATATAGAGGTTGGGGGAGTGGACTTTCTGACCACCACTTGGTGGTGGCCAGAATCAGAGTCCAAACAAGATGGAGAAAGAGAAGAAGGGAAAGACAGGAGGAAGTATGTGTTACAAGGAGGGTAGAAAAGTTACAAGAGGATGGAATAAAGGCTGAATATAGAAGGGAAGTGGAGGAGCGATTGGGTAAATATAGATTGGAGCAGATGGGGGACGTCGAGGGTGTGTGCAAGGTATTCACAGAAGAAATCTGTGCAGCATGTGAGGTGGTGTGTGGGGTGAAGAGAAGATGAAAGGGGGTTCAGGGAACAGCATGGTGGACTGAAGAGGTGAGAGAGGCTGTGGCACAAAAGAAGAAAGCATATAATGAGTGGATGAAGAACAGGGGCAACGAAGAAGCTGAGAGACGGACGAGAGAGTTATATGTAGTGAGGAGGAGAGAGGTGAAAAGATTAGTAAGAGAGAGTAAGAAGAGAGTGGATGAGGAGTTTGGAAGGAATTTGAGTGCAAAGTGGAGGGAATGTAAGAAAATGTTCTGGAAGGAGGTAAAGAGAGCTAGACAGGGTGCCAACGAAGTCAGTGGGGGTGTGAAAGATAAAAATGGTAGATTACTAGTGGAGAAGGGAGAAAAAGTAAACAGATGGAGAGAACACTTTAATGAACTGTTGAACATAGAGAATGAAAGTAATGCAAGTATAAGTGGCTGGGGAATGGCAGGGAGAAGGAGGGTTGTGAGAAGAGAGGAAGAAATCACCAGGATGGAAGTGGTGGAAGCAATGAAGAAAGTTAAAATGGGGAAAGCCCCAGGAATTGATGGAGTGTGTGGTGAAATGCTGAAGCATGAGTGAGAGATAGTAATAGAATGGATGTGGAAGGTTTGCCATTTGGCTTGGGAGGAGGGTAGAGCCCCGGAGGATTGGAAGTCAGGTATAATTATTCCTCTGTACAAAGGAAAAGGGGAAAAAGCAGTGTGTGGTAATCATAGGGGCATTTGCCTTCTCAGTGTAATAGGAAAAATATATGGTAGGATACTTATTGACAGAGTTAGGGAAATTACTGAGGAATTAGTTGGAGAAGAACAAGGAGGTTTTAGGAAGGGAAGAGGTTGTGTAGACCAGATATTCATTCTTAGATCCGTAGTGGAAAAGTTTCTAGAGAAGGGCAAGAAGTTGTATGCAGCCTTCATGGATCTGGAGAAAGCATATGACAGGGTGGATAGACAAGGTTTGTGGAAGGTATTAAGAATATATGGAGTGGATGGGAAGTTGTTGAAGGCAGTGAAGAGTATGTATGAGGGTGCTAAGGCTGCAGTGCGTGTGGATGGCAAACTGAGTGAATCTTTCCATTTGAAGGTTGGATTGAAACAAGGATGTGTCATGTCTCCATGGTTGTTCAATCTGTATATGGATGGGGTTATAAAAGAGATACAAGGTCGGGCAGTGGATGTTGGAGCGGCCCTAGTGAGAGAGGGCAGTGTTTGGAAACT
>JAGKTI010000705.1:0-35680 GCA_018397915.1 Birgus latro | reverse complement strand
CACACACACACACACACACACACACACACACACACACACACACACTTTTTTTTTTTTTTAAGCTTCATTCTCTTATGACTAATGGTGCCAGTAACACTTCTATTACACTTTGAACCTTCCATGGCAAGGCAGAAGGCAAAAGGAGAGCACTGCTCAGCACTAGATGACAGTAAGAATGGCACTACCACCATCTCCAAAGGCAAGCAGCAGACTGGCGCCACGTGTCCGCCTGGCACCATTTGTCCCCCCTATCTCCGCATTTCGGCCTACTTACATACGTGGTCTTGGCATGAGTTCGGCTAACCAAAGATTCCATCTTCTAAATTTCAACTTATGAAGGGTTTGCTGTACAGTGGAATTTCCTAAATCACGGCTTTATGGTACTGAGCACATGCCACGATATGAGAATTTTGTGTGTTAACGAATCTTTGGGGAAAATTACTTATGGGTCTGTCATCTTGGAAAAGTTGCCCTCCATACCCCCAAACCTATATCAAACTGGTCACCAGGGAACACTGACAACCTGGAAAAGAAATTAGTAAAGCATATTTAATGGGACTGAACAGTATTGGAAGATTCTTCTCTGACTCTGACTGATGACATTGCTTAAATGGACAAGGGGAGGGGGAAAGATTTCTGAGGCTTGAGGCAGACTATGGCTGCTTAGCACGAGACAAGTGTGTTGCCGCCTCTGTGCTGCTTCCTCCTCATCAGCCTCCCTCAGGAACCCATCAGAGTACATCACTGACATACCCAACATCATCCTGGGTAGTGGTTTCAACACCAAGGCATCAGCCTGGCATCTCAACAACCCTGACAGACAGAGGGCTGGTACTGCAATCCCAAACAGGTAATATTTTCATCCTCGGCAATTTCCGTCAACATACCCAAATCCTATACTAAGCACTCTTCCTGCCATCGTCCCCAGACATCACCTTTTGCTCCCAAAATCTCGCTCCCACAATATCCTGGAGAGTGATCAAAACCCTTGGCTCTGACCACCTCCCAGTCATCATCACTACCAAAACAAGAATCACCCCAGCTGGCCACAGACACACAAACTAATTGTAAGAGAGCCAACTGGTAGGCTTACATAAGTGAAATAGAACAACACTGAGAAACATTAAACATTACATCCATCACAAACATCAGCACTGCTGTGCACACTTTCAATACAATTATTCAAAATGCAGTCAAAAGACACATCCTTAGGGGCAACAGAAAGAGACATAACCCCAATTTCATACCAGAAATTCAGGGCCTCATCAGTCAGTGCAACACATTATAACACTCCCCAACACCCCATACACAAGACACTACTACAAATATAAGCACTCAACACTCAGATAAACAAAAAAATATCAGAGGAGCAAATACTGTACTAAATTGGAATAATTATCTCCACATTATTGATTACAAATAAAAACACCAGCAAACTCTACAAAACACTAAACTGCATCACACTCTCCAACAGCAACACTACACAATCACGCACTGCCATCACAACAGCAGACACCATACCCTCAAACAAACAACAAGCAAACACTCTCATCAATAACTTTTCACACGTCAGTCATCTAAACCCCCATTGCAACGACTGACATGTCATCCGACGCAAGAGACAGTTCTCCACAGACCCAGACTTCGCACCCTTCACTTACAACCAGACGAAGCACATCATTAGCAGCCATAATTATGGGATTGGGGTTGGGTTGGAGAGGAGAGAGAGAGAGTATAAGAATGAGAGATGGATTATGAAAAAAATGACGTACAAAATGAGTCTTTCACAGTGTGTGGAAACTCCCTGTACTGTTGTTTGCAGATGATACTGTGTTGTTGAGTGAAGACGAAGGGGAGCTGCAAGGCTTGGTAGATGAGTTTGGGAGAGTGTGTAAGAAACGGAATCTAAAGGTGAATGTGGGGAAGAGTAAAGTGATGGTCTTCGAGAGAAGTGAAGCCAGTGAGTGTACAGTGAGATTGGATGGGAAGGATATGGAGAATGTGAGTGAATTTAAGTACTTGGGCAGTGTGATGAGTAAGGATGGTAGTCTGGAGGGTGAAGTGCTCGAAAGGGTGCAGCAGGGAAGGAAGGTTGCTGGTTCCTTGAAAGCAGTGATAAGAAACAGGGAGGTGAGCATGGAAGTGAAAAAGCTGTTACATGACAGTATTGTGATACCAACTCTGACATATGGAAGTGAAGCTTGGACCCTGTTGGAAGGACAGAAGTCAAGAGTGAGAGCAGTGGAAATGAGTTATTTGAGAGGAGCATGTGGAGTCACATGGAGAGACAGACTAACAAATGAGGAAGTGAAGGAGCGTTGTGGTGTGGTTGAGGATGTGATGGGAAGCGTTAGGAGAAACATGTTAAGGTGGTTTGGGCATGTGGAGAGGATGGAGAGTGAAAGATTGACGAGGAGAGTGTATATGAGTGAGGTGGAGGGGGCGAGAGGGAGGGGGAGGCCGAGGATGAGATGGAGGGATGGAGTGGAGAGGTATATGAGAGAGGGGGGTGTGAGTTGGGAGCGTGGTAGTGAAATGGCAGGGGACAGAGTGACATGGAGGCGATTTGTTTGTGGCCACCCCGTTCGGGATTGAGGCGTCTGGCAATAGATAGATAGACGTACAAAAGACCTTTAAAAATAATTATTTTCGTAAGTTGGGGACTGCCTGTACTGTCGTCTCCCCCCTCACCCACCCCAAACCAGCTTCCAGAAACATATCCATGCTCAGATCACTTGCTGCTCCATTCAGTCACTCAAAGACAGCCTCCTGATATCCACCCTTCTGAATCTTACCTCCTTCGTGAGGACAGGGTCCACCTGGTCAGGCTGAGATGTGAGTATCATCCAGCCCTCTTGAGTTATCGGAAAAGGGTGGATGACTTAGTCGCTGATGGCTGTCCAGGGTGCAACACAGCACCCCATACTATTAAGCACCTTATGGAAGACTGTATTGCACACAATCACCTGTGCGAACAACACAACATACACTCCTTGAGAGCTCTGTGGGAAAGCCTGGTCTCAGCCGTGACCTTCCTTAGAGATTTGGGGCTGTTCGGCCAGACTGCCTAGGGAACAACTACTACTGCTACTACCCCTCAAAGTCCTGTATGGAGACAACTGAGGCAGTGTCATCATTGCCCTCCGCTGCCTCCGTATCATAAGAGTCATCGATTTGTCTGGATTAATTAATTTACCAAATGGGCATGGCCATTCCATGTTTTCTATTGAAATGAGTCTTTCACAGGTTACTTGTTATTATTCCTGGATTACCACAGGTACTGGGCATTTTTATTAATTTATCACTGAAAGCTATAGATTAGGATTTAGTATACATGATATAATGATGCGGCCAGTCTAAGCAGTGGCTGGTAAACAACATTGCCAGTTGGAGAGATTGTTGGTAAACACTGCCACATGTGACCTGCCCACTTCCTTAAGTACCCTGTATTTTGTTTTTTTCCATTCATTTCCCCCATATAGGTATATGTATTTTGTTTTTTTCTGTTCATTTCTTGCAGTCACAATTTAACAGTTAACTATCTGTATTGCATATGTACAAGAACTACTTAACTTGAGATCACAAGTTTGTTATAAGATGGGTGGAATTGCCGCACCCATTTGGTAAAGAATTACTGTACTTTGCTGAGTCTGTAATGGTGGGCAACTTTGGCTTTCTTCTCAATGACGTCAGTCTTTATTATATCAGACTTTTGGATGTAAGTTAACATTGGTTTCTTCTTCCCCTTTCTTGAAGAAGTTATAGGTTTAGGAAGGCTACAATCATCCATGGTAACATTGGGCTGGCAGAGGAAGCATTGGGGGGGAGGGGGATCCTTGTTAGCCACATGGGAACCACACACCAACAATGGAGAGGAGACAGTGCACTGAGCCGGACACCGGGGCGTCAAGTGTGTGTGCGAACTTTATGCCTGGCATGGGGGGGATGCGCTGAATTGGCATATAGTAAGTGCTGTGCTTGAATATGATTGGTTTAGTACAGGCGGTCCCTGGGTTTCGATGGTCTGACTTACGATTTTTTAACTTTACGTTGGTGCATTAGATTTACACGTTCAGTAGGAACCATACTTTGAATTTTGAATTTTGGTCTTTTCCCGGGCTAGTGAAATGCGGTACAATACTCTCGTGATGCTGGGCAGTGGCAGCAAGCCACATCTTCCAGTCTGCCACCCGGTCATTAGTGTATACAACCGATACTCTGCAGTGTCCTGTGTTGCCAACATCTTTTTTTTTCCATTGCCCCCTGTATCTTTGTTGTGTTTTGTGCATCCATCATGTCTATGAAATGCCCATAATTCTCTCCTGCTACTGGTGAGAAGAAGAGGAGGAAGGCAATTACTCTTGAGATGAAAATCAAGAAAATTGCCCAGCAAGAAGGTGGCAAGCCCATAATGGTGATTGCATGTGCATGTGGACTTTCGCATGGGATGATCTCGGTACAGCATTCAATAAATCACATGAGATATTCAACACTTTATTATAAAATAGGCTTTGTGTAGGCTAATGTAAGTGTTCTAAGCACGTTTAAGGTAGGCTTATCCAGGCTATGATATTTAGTTGGTTAGGTGTATTAAATGCATTTTCAACTTACAATATATTCCACTTATGATGGATTTATTGGAACATAACTCCAACCCCATCATAAGTTGGGGACCTCCTGTAATTGCCATGCTTGATTACAGTTGGTTTACGCCCGGGTAGACACATGAACTTGAGGGAATGGTGGTGCATATTAAAAAAGGCATCGGTAGTGTCAGTTTTGAGGCTGCATCCGCGAATTTCATGTAATTTCCTCGAGTTACAGTACTGATTTTACAAACCGTTGTATGATGTTGCTGCGTATTATGAATTCACCATTTAGGATTGCGCGATTTAGGAGATTCCACCGTACACTGCAATTGCTGTATATCCAGTTTTCTTCCCAGATCTTCTTGTTTATTTCTAAGATCAGTCCTTCATGCCATTATTTTTTCATGAGTCATAACCAACACACATTATTTTTTCATGAGTCATAACCAACAAACCTCCACCAGATTTATTTCCCTGTCCTTCCTCTGTACATTATATTTATTCCATCCTAGCACTTTTGTATTGATGTCACTGTTCAGTTTGGTTTTGGTTGGACATATAATGTCCTGTTTCTTCTCTTTTATATAATCACTCAGCTCCATTTTCTTGGCTACCAACCCATCCACATTGCAGTACATAGTCTAAAAGTTGCATACATAATCTGCCTTCCCCATTTCCTTTATTGCTCTTCCTTTTCTGTTCACTTTCTGTAGCCTTTTTACCTCCTTGTTTTTGTATACCACATCTTGACCCTCATATCAATCATTCTGCAGAAGAACTTTTGTTCTTCTTCTGTTCTCTCATCATTACCTTGCCTGGACGGAGTCCGGCGAGGTATTATTTTTGGTCAAGTTTCTTTGCTTATTTCTTTGTTTGTTAGCAGCATTACCGCAAAACGGCTGAATAAAATCACATGAAACTTTCAGGATATGTGGGCACTGGTCCCAAAAGGAAGTGATTAAATTTTGGAGGTAATCAAGTGACACTGAAAGGTCAGATTCAAGGTCACAGATTTTCAGAGGGCTATAATTTGAAACTGGTTGAAGGTAGAGATATTTACACAGGAACTCCCATATGGGCTTTCATTTGGCACCAAGACCTTTGCAGAGGTCCAACTCAAGGTGACGGATATTCAGAGGGCTATAACTGGATACTGGTTGCAGATAGATACAGTAATTCCTCGACTGTCCGGCTGGTCCATATCTGGTCATGCTTCGTATCCGTTCATTAGTTCTTGGCTCTGTTATAATCGTATCCAGATTTATTTATCTGTAGCTGGACATTAAAATTCTGCTTTCGGTTGCTGGCCGGCCTACAAAGTAAAAAAAGTCCGTTCCACGGCTCACCTGCCCCTCTGTCCACGTGCGGGTAATAGACCGTAACCCACAAGCTGAGCAAGAATGGCTCTACAAATCCCTACCGAATGGTTGAAATCCCCCGGCCACCCTGATCACGGTAAAATTCCAGTATCATGTTAGGAAAACAGAGTGTAACCCAGAAGCTGAGCTAAAATGGCTATACAGGTATGTACCAAATGGTGAAAGTTCCCCAGCTGCTGCATCAGCGGGAATGTACCGTCCTTGGAGGAGTGACACAGAGCCTAACCCACCAGCAAAGCAAAAGTGCCCGTCTGCCTCCTCACTAAATGGTGAAAATCCCATGGCATCCCCCCCCCCATCCCACTCCATGCTCATCATTGCCCGCCTTATCTCCATCCCCCTCCCTCAGTCCTCCCCCACCTGTGCATTGCCCATCATCCCTGCATGAGTTATTTGGTTTTTTGTGATTTATTCAAATACTATTGGTTATATCAAAATTCTGAAACACCACAAGAAGGCTCATGACATTCTACATCTAGACGTATGCTTAGCTGTTGCACAATGCTGGCAGAATGTTACACTAGGATGTTGGGAAGGTATTTCAAGGTATTTTTTACTCTCCAACAAGTTCATTCTCACTGCTATTTTGTATGTTTACCCATCAGTTTTGTGTGCTTTTATTAGCTTATCTTATAGTATAAACACCAGTAAAAGATCATGATGTACAATTTACACCAGTACAGTATAACCAATTTCTGGGAGGCATATTGAAATTGAAAGAAATGTTTTTCTTTGAGCCATGAAGTCAGCCATTACTACTGCTGTCTCAGAAACTTTTTGAATTCCCAAGAGGGTTAAAAATACGGCAACTGTCGTCTTCACTGATTTTTTGTGTGGACTTTTGTTGTTTATATATTGCTTTCTTAGTGTCCAGCATTACACTGGACATTCCCATTTGTGTTATGATGTCTAAATATAGCCGAAAGACTGTAGAACACTGCCAAAATTAGTACCGTAGGGGTATTGTCCATTATAGGTTGGATATTTGTGGACTTTTGTTGTTTATGCATTGTTTTCTTAGTGTCAATTATTACACTGGATATTCCGTGTGTGTTTTGGTGTCTAAATACTGCTGCCAAAATTAGGAGTGTTTTATTTTATTTTTTATTTATTTTTTTTGGTTTGTTTTTTTTTTACTTTTTTTAACGTGTCCGACTCTGGGCATAGACTTCACAGCCTGCTCCCAAGGCCCAGCATTCCTCCTACATACCATTCACCTGTACACGTCACCACTTTGGTACTAACACCTACCGTCCATATTGAACACATGCTAGGGCTGTTTCATACAGGATGGGTGTATTGGTATTAGTGGTGGTATTTTTACATGTCAGCAGGTCTTCTGGTAGATCAGTAAAGTCTGCTTTTTATTAAATTCAAATCCTTAAACTGTTCCCTGCCCCAGTGGGGATTTGAACCTGGGTCCGGTAGGACTGCAGGCCACCTCTCTACCAATTTTTTTTTTTTTCCATAATATTGCATATTCCAGTGTGTGTTTTGATGTCTAAGAAGAGCCAGAAGACTACAGAACAATGTCAAAATTAGGAGGAGTACTGTGCATATTATTATTTATTTTTATTTTTATTTTTATTCTTAATGTATTGTTTTCTTAGTGTTTAGAATTATATTGCATATTGCAGTGTGTGTTTTGATGTCTAAAAACAGCCGAAAGACCGCATAACACTGCCAGAATTAGGAGGGGTACTGAACATATAGCTTGGGTATGACTATAGGTAGGGTATGGGTACAGTAGAGGATATTGCTCAGTATCCGGACATTGCCCGTATCTGGTCATGCCTTTGGCTCTGCTATGACAGATGATTGAGGGATTACTGTATTTACTATTACCAACATATAGGAAGTTCCATAAGTTCTTTTAATTGGTACCATGACCTTTGACCTTAAGTGACCTTGAAAGGTCAAACTCAAAGTCATGGTTATTCAGAGGGCTACGACTCGAAACTGGTTGAAGAGAGAGATATTTGCTATTATCATGATATAGGAAGTCTCATATGGACTTTCATTTGGCACCACGACCTTTGACCTTGAGTGACCTTGAAAGGTCAAATGCAAGATCATGGATTTTCAGAGGGCTATAACTTGAAAACCGTTGAAAATAAATAACTGCTTTCGAGTGAGGTTTGTCATGCTTGGCACCACTTGTTATTTTTTTTTTTTTTTGTCTCTTCCATCAACAACTAACTTGTACCTTTTGTGCTCATTTAAGTCCCTTCTTATGAAAGTATTTTTGCACTCTTCTGTATTACTGAGTTTCCATGAAACATCAAAAATTTGTTTTTGATATTGTCATTGCAAGTTTGATAAAGTGATTTATGGAAGTTAAGGAAGTGAAGGTTTGGCCAGATTGCTGTATATTTGGAGATAAACTGACATGGGTTGCAGTCCTTCGTTAGTTTGGAAAAGTGGTACTACCCCACTGATGTTGCAAGACTGACTTTGGCAGATGAAGCAAGCAATGGGAGTGACTTTGCATGTTGAACAGATTGAGAATTTAAAAGGGCTTGGGTGGTGATTGAATGGATATATGGCCCATATTACTGGACAGTCTTTTTTTCTGGATTCTACCAAGCCCATTTATAGTATAATGGTGGAAAATATGGTGAAGTTACAAAGTCCTGTCAGTATAATGAACCTGTAGTCTTTATATTAACTTATCTGGACATCCTTTGTCTTTGCCTTCTTTTTCTGAAGCCTAAGTTGTGTAACGCCTTTGCTTTGAATTTTTTTTGACTTAGTTGACTAGCCCCAGGGAACCCTTAGCTCCTGATGGAGCAATAAGGAATTGGGTAATCAGTGGATGAACAGCTTTGTAAGTATGCAGACATGTAAAATTTAAACTGGAACTTGGATAATTGTAGAAAGCTGACACAGCCACAAGTACAGTAGAGCCAACTCCAAACTGACTTTCATTTTTACAGATCTTATTACAAATCAAATATTTCTTTTTTACCTTCAGTTTCCTTTAACCATTTGGTAGTAAAGAACTGGTGTTGGTATGTACTTGATTAAACTTCATTTTTTCCTTTGCAGTTTCAGTCATTGTTGGGAAATAGTTGGTTTTTTCACATGGTTTACAGTTAAGTCTGTATCATAGCCAGCCTCAGTACAGCATAGGGATTCTGTAAAAGGAAAAATGGTATGGCTTGATTTTATTACGAGTGAGCGAGCAAGCATAGCGAAGCGATGTTTACCATTCAGTGAGCTGAGAAATGAGCAGCCCAACATGACACAGTGCAACCGTGATGGTTTTCAGAGGCTGAAAACTTTTCTACTATATGAGATAGAGAAGAGATTGTTTTCAGCAGGTAGTAGATGCATTCAATAAATTTTTTTTTTAGCTATATATTTACTCATAAGACCAAAGAAAACCCTTGGAATCCCAGCTTTCCAAAGGAATGCACTGAGGGCTTCAGTTGACATGCTCCACTGTGAAATTGATTTTTAAAATATTTCCTGTTGTAACACTGTTTTCCTGCTTGAATTCTAACAATTAATTATTGGATATTACACTCATAATTTTAGATGAAAGGTTTTTTTTTCTGTGCTAAAATTTAGGGGGTGAAATCAGCAAGGGTGTGTGTGAAAGAGAGAAACTGTGAGAAAGTAAATACTTTAGCTCAATTATTCTTCTGATATTGTTCAACTGCCTCACCAGAAATGTGACGATAGGCCTATGTACAAACGCTCGCTCGCTCATCACGCTCTCACAAGGCGCACTTTACTGGTTTAGTTACCGTACCTCTATGAGCGACATTTGATGGAGGTTATGTATTCATATATGTCTATTTGTGTACAGGATACCTAAAAATTTTTAGATTTCAATGAAATTTGGCTGATAGGTAGGCAGTGAGCTAAGAAAGAGCAGATTAGATTTTGAGGTGGCTCTAGGTCCACATGCTGGAAATCGTTTTCGTTTTCGTTTTCATTTCTGAAGGCTCCAACATGCTTGCATGCGTCGGCCTTGGTCACCTAATGGCGGCTCTCCACGCTGCTCGATCTCTGGCAGCCTCCCTATTCAGTCCCTTAACCCTTAAGTCACATTTAATGACCTCGTCCCATGTCTTTCTCGGTCTACCCCTCCCAACCCCTCCCCCAGTATTAACACTAATCACCCTCTGCACCCAATTATCATCCCCCATCCTCTCCACATGTCCAAACCACCTCAGCCTACCTCTCCTCATCACAACACCAATACACTCCAGTCCCATCCTACCTCTCAACTCTTCTATCGTAAACCCAGCCCCCCCAGGCCTTGCACGCAGGGACGCACTGCACATCCACCTAATCATTGTCATTTCTGTATGTTTAAACCTGCGAATATCCTCTTCCTTTACTGCCCAGGTCTCACTACCATACAGCATCACACTCCTAACACATGCTGCATACAAAGACCCCTTAGCACGTAAGGAGAGTCCTCTCAATGTCAGGAGAGGCAACAGCTCCCTGAACTTCTTCCAACCACTTCTCACTCTAGCAACCGAGCTAACTCCAGCCCCACCTCCGGCACATAACATGTCTCCCAGATAACAAAACTCCTCCACACACTCAAGAGACTCACCTGCAANTTCAACCCTCTCACGCCTAACAATCTCCACCTGCTCTCCCCGACACACCGCACACATGAAATCAGCATTATCTCGCAGTCTACCTCTAATACCACTACATCTCTTGTGCACCCATCTATCACAAACACTGCACAAGATGGAATTACTTCCCACACCCATGTGGCAAACTGCACATGGCCACTCTCCCTCTCCTCTGATTGTACCGCCACCAACCCTAGATATCATCACTTTTGTTTTATCTGCATTTACCCTAAATCCTAAATTTTATTTGTAGTGGTGGAAGTACCATGGAATCTCCTACATTACGTGTTTCTGAATGGCGGATTCATAATACGGATCAACATCATGCAAATTTGACATCAGTAAATTACAGAAATGACACGATATTTGCGGAGGCAGCCGTCTAAGGTGACACTTTTCCAGTGCCCTGTGTAATATGTGCCACCATTACTTCAAGTCTGAGAATCTAGCTGGACATAAACCAGTCTTAGTCAAGCATGGCAGTTACCAAACAAATCATATTCAGTCATAGCACTTACTCTAAGCCAATCACAGCACATCCTTCCCAGGCCAAGCATGAAGGTTGTTAGTGTTTGCTGGTGACTACCGGTAGTTTGGGGGAGGCGGTGGCTCAATTGGTAGAGAGATGGGCTACAGTCCCGACGGACCCAGGTTCAAATCCACGCTGGAGCAGGGAACAGTTTAAGGATTTGAATTTCATTAAATTAGGCTTTACTGATCTACCAGAAGCCCTGCCGACATGTCTTAAAAATACCCCCGCTAATACCAATACACCAGTCCTGTATGAGACAGCCCTAGCATGTATTCAATATGGACGGTGGGTGTTAGCGCCAAAGTGGTGACATGTAGAGGTGTATGGTATGTAGGAGGACTGCTGGGCCTTGATAGCAGGCTGTGAAAGCCTATGCCCAGAGTCGGACACATATAAAAGAAAAAAAAAAGTTTGACATAAGATCGGGGATAAGGGGGGCAACTCTTCCGAGTTGACAGACTCATAAGTAATTTTCCCCATGTGATTAGTTATCACATCATGTGGGAAGAGAGGAAGACATCAGTAGGATGGAAGTTGTGGAAGCAATGAAGAAAGTTCAAATGGGGAAAGCCCCAGGAATTGATGGAGTGTGTGGCAAAATGCTGAAGCATGGGGGAGAGAGTAATGGAATAGATGTGGAAGATGTGCAGATTGGCCTGAGAGGAAGGTAGAGTCTCAGAGGATTGGAAGTCAGGTACTGTATAATTATTCCCTTGTACATGAAAAAAGGGGAAAAAGAAGTGTGCATTAATCATAGGGGCATTTGCCTTCTTAGTGTAATAGGAAAAGTATATGGTAGGATAGTTATTGACAGAGTTAGGGAAATAACAGAGGAATTAGTTGGAGAAGAACAGGGAGGTTTTAGGAAGGGAAAAGATTGTGTAGATCAGATATTCATTCTTAGGTCTTTAGTGGAAAAGTTTCTTGAGAAGGGAAAGAAGTTGTATGTAGCCTTCATGGATTTGGAGAAAGCATATAACAGGGTGGATAGACAAAGATTGTTGAAAGTGTTAAGAATATATGGAGTAGATGGGAAGTTGTTGAGGGCCATGAAGAGTGTGTATGAGGGTGCTAAGGCTTGAGTGCGTTTGGATGGTGAACTGAGTGAATTTTTCTATTTGAAGGTTGGATTGAAACAAGGATGTGTCATGTCTCCATGGTTGCTCAATCTGCATATAGATGGGGTTATAAAAGAGGTACAAGGTAGGGCAGTGGATGTTGGAGCAGCCTAGTGAGAGAGGGCAGTGTTTGGAAACTCCCTGTACTGTTGTTTGCAGATGATACTGTGTTGTTAAGTAAAGACAAAGGGGAGCTGCAAGGCTTGGTAGATGAGTTTGTGAGTGTGTGTAAGAAACGTAATCTAAAGGTGGATGTAGGGAAGAGTAAAGTGATGGTCTTCAAGAGAAGTGAAGTCAGTGAATGAGTGAATGTACAGTGAGATTGGATGGGGAGGATCTGGGGAATGTGAGTGTGTTTAAGTACTTGGGTAGTGTGTTAAGTAAGGATGGAAGTTTAGAGGGTTAAGTGCTTTAAAGGGTGCAGCAGGGAAGGAAGGTTGCTGGTCCCTTGAAAGCAGTGATAAGAAACAGGGAAGTGAGCATGGAAGTGAAAAAGCTACTACTTGACAGTATTGTGATACCAACTCTGACATATGGAAGTGAAGCTTGGACCCTTTTGGAGGGGCAGAAATCAAGAGTGAGAGCTGTGGAAATGAGTTATTTGAGAGGAGCATGTGGAGTCATGTGGAGAGACAGACTGACAAATGAGGAAGTGAAGGAGTGTTGTGGTGTGGATGTGGATGTGATAGGAAGCATTAGGAGAAACACATTAAGGTGGTTTGGCCATGTGGAGAGGATGGAGAGAGAGAGACTGATGAGGAGAGTGTATGTGAGAGAGGTGGAGGTGGGGAGAGGAAGGGGGAGGCCAAGGATGAGATGGAGGGATGGAGTGGAGAGGTATATGAGAGAGGGGGGTGTTAGCTCGGAGCAGGGCAGTAAAATGGCGGGGGACAGAGCGACATGGAGGTGATTTGTTTGTGGCCACCTCTTATGGGATTAAGGCGTCTGGCAATAGATAGATAGATTAGTTATCTCTAAATCGTGGAATTCACAAATCGCGGCTCGTGCCTAGTCTTATAATATAAGACCACGTTTTAGAAGATTCAACTGTATGTGCTGTGAAATTGTTTAACAGGGCAAACAAGGAATATAGAATTGATTGTGAAACTGTAAAAATATTTGTTTGGTGGGTAAGAGGAATTTATAGCAGTAAATAATAGATTTGGGGGGCATTTGTGGAAGTATGTGCTCTCTGAGTTCTTTCTTGTTTGATTTGTATACTTAATACTCGTTCTCCCAATGCAGCTGGTACCATGGGCGGCTGGACCGTGCCCAGAGTGAGGAGCGACTGCGGCTGTTTGGCAAATTGGGCAGCTACCTGGTGCGGGAGTCAGACAGGCGGCCCGGGTCATATGTACTCTCATACCTTGGACGCTCGGGAGTCTCACACTTCAAGTAAGTAACAACAGATTTTATTCATTGATCTGAAGGATGTCTTTCCATTTTATTTAATTTCCTCCAGACTGTTACTGTCCATCTTAGGAAGGAACTCTAATACGGTACAGTCATGAATGGGTGAATTAAGGATGTCTCTGACCTCCTTAGCTTGACGTCTCCTCTAAACTGAAGATCATCTTGTGGTGTTAAGGAGCAATATAAAAATATATTATTGAACCTGGGGATGTCTTTTTTATGTTATTCTTCTATCTCTTGACAACTTTATTTAGTGTTAGTGACATTTCCTAATCTGAAAGGGTTAGGTGAAGTCTAAATTAATCCCTTGTGTTCAGTAAGTCCTCCTTAAGGTGGAAAGAATTTGAAGATGACTAGAATAAATTTAAATTTTCATCATTGGAGTGGCTTTTTTTATTTAAGCATATAGTACTGTAATGTACTTTTAATGGGTTTATCATTTTTAGTAGTTCTTTTGGATTAATAATTTTAACTGGGATTCATACAGTACTTATGGTATAAACTTGATGAAAAGGAACATAAGTTCTAAGAAACTGAGTTTATTGTTGTGATGTTTGGTTCTTTTGTGTAGTTAGAGAATATTTCTTTTCAGCATGTTTTCCCTTTCTGTAATATATGAGGTGATGCACAAGTCACTGTCCTGAGGGCCATGAAGTTTTTCATGATGGGGCAGCCTAGGCAATGGTTTATGCAGTGTTCTGCATATTTAGTGTTCGTAGTGTTACTTGATCGAATACAATCGACCCTTTTGCTATGAAGATAACAGGAGATTACATAAAGTAGCCAATAAAGTTTCATTTCTGCTTGTCAGATGTGTTTGTCAGTTTCTCCCAATTTACAGAACTTGTATTGATAATTTGATGATGTTTTGGAAAGCATTCTTAATGTATATAAAACAAGTATTTACAGTAAATTCCTGTACTTGCAGGATCACGGCTGTGTGTGGTGATTTCTACATCGGTGGTCGTCAGTTCAATGCTCTGAGTGACCTGGTGGGTTACTACACCAGTGTGTCTGACCTGCTCAAGCGGGAGCGTCTGGTGCACCCAGTGCCGCCCCCAGAGCCTGTCAACGACCTCAGGAAGGTGGTGGCCATACTGCCATACACCAAGATGGCAGACACCGATGAACTCTCGTGAGTGCACACAGAATTGATTCTTTCTTTCTGTCCATCTTGATGAGTTGATCACATGTAAATGCAGAAGTCATTACCTAGTTAGCTGTGTTTTTCCCTGGCTTATTCTTCCTGTGAGTCAGGATTACAAATTTATTCAGGGAAGTGTCTAGTAGTAGTAAATGTCATAACCATGCAGTGTCCAGTGTCTCTTAATTTTATTTCATCATGGGTACTTGAATCTTTACAAGTTCCTTGGGAGTACCATACCAGATTTTGTTGAAACATTTGCGCTGATTTGGGATTGCTTGTTTTACATCACATGTCTCGTTTCGTTTCGTTTTGAAGGCTCCAACATGCTTGCATGCGTTGGCCTTGGTCACCTAATGGCGGCTCTCCACGCTGCTCGATCCCTGGCAGCCTCCCTGTTCAGTCCCTTAACCCTTAAGTCACACTTAATTACCTCGTCCCATGTCTCTCAGTCTACCCCTCTCAACCCCTCCCCCAATATTAACACCTCTCACCCTCTGTACCCAATTATCATCCCCCATCCTCTCCACATGTCCAGACCACCTCAGCCTACCTCTCTTCATCACAACACCAATACACTCCAGTCCCATCCTACCTCTCAACTCTTCCATCGTAAACCCAGCCCCCCCAGGCCTTGCACGCAGGGACGCACTGCACATCCACCTAATCATTGTCATTTCTGTATGTTTAAACCTGCGAATATCCTCTTCCTTTACTGCCCAGGTCTCACTACCATACAGCATCACACTCGTAACACATGTTGCATACAAAGACCCCTTAGCACGTAAGGAGAGTCCTCTCAATGTCAGGAGAGGCAACAGCTCCCTGAACTTCTTCCAACCACTTCTCACTCTAGCAACCGAGCTAACTCCAGCCCCACCTCTGGCACATAACATGTCTCCCAAATAACGAAACTCCTCCACACACTCAAGAGACTCACCTGCAAGTTCAACCCTTTCACTCCTAACAATCTCCACCTGCTCTCCCCGACACGCCGCACACATGAAATCAGCATCATCTCGCAGTCTGCCTCTAATACCACTCCTTCTCTTGTGCACCCATTTATCACAAACACTGCACAAGATGGCATTACTTCCCACACCCTTGTGGCAAACTGCATATGGCCACTCTCCCTCTCCTCTGATTGTACCGCCACCAACCCTAGATATCATCACTTTTGTTTTATCTGCATTTACCCTTAAGCCCTTGTACCCCATACCATCTCTCCACTTCTTAAATCTTTCCTCTGCCTCCTTTTCATTCTCTGCAATCAACACCAAATCATCAGCATACAACATCTCCCATGGGAGTCCATCTCTGAAGTCACATGAGAGGGCTTCAAGCACCATGATAAACAACAAGGGACTCAAAACTGACTCCTGATGCACACCAACATTCACGGAAAACTCATCACTCAAAACTCCATTCACTCTTACCTGGGTGCGAGCACCCACGTACATGGCCATAACCACTCTAACCAGCCACTCTTCCAACCCTAGCTTTCTCATTGCCCAATTCACCACCTCTCTAGGGACTTTGTCAAAGGCCTTTTCCAAATCAACAAAAACAAAATACAATTCCCTTTTCTTTCCAATATATTTTTCCTGAAGCTGTCGAACAATAAATATGGCATCAGTGGTCCCCCTGCCTGGCATAAACCCAAACTGCATCTCATCGATATTCACTCTTTCTCTAATCATACCTTCTAGAACTCTCTCCATCACTTTCATTATCTGATCTAAGAGCTTTCTACCTCTGTAATTTCCCCTTTCCAGGGCATAACCCTTCCCTTTGTACACATTTACAATTACACTCTTCAGCCAATCATCTGGGACAACACACTCCTATATAATCATATTTATCAGGTCAGTGACTAACCTCACCCCAGTATCTCCTGAGACCTTCAACATTTCGGCAGTCAACCCAGACACACCTGCCACCTTCCCCACCCACATCCTGCCTATTGCCTGACTCACAGTAGCAGCGTCAATCAAAGGCCAAGGGCCAAACACTGGATCAGCTGGCTCCAAACCTTCTCTATCCCAATCAAACTCCTCATTCAACAACTGGCTATAATGCTCTCTCCATGCATCTTTAATATCCTCACTGTTCACCACTACCCTTCCATCATCATTCTTCACACACTGCTCACCTACAATGTCCCGATTATCTCTCTTCACCTGATTTGCCACCCAAAAATCGTATTTTTCCTTTCTTCACGATTTAGATTATCAAGTAAAAGTCTCTATGACTCAGACTTCGCCCTGTATACCTCTCTTCTAGCCCTGCGCTTGGCAGCCAAGTACTCCTCTGTTACTGCCCTTTTTCCATTCCTGGAAAAGCCTTCTTTTCTCCTTAACTGCAGCTTCTACACCCTCATCCCACCACCAAGTTACTTTATGTCTTGGTGGGCCTCTTGTCCAACCGCATATTGTATCGGTAACTCTCAAGAGGTTGTTCATAAGGGCTCTATACTGTTCATTAACGCCTCTATCTACGGCTTCCTGTTAGCCACCACTCTCCTCATCTCACTATAAAAGGCATCCCTTGCTGATTGGTTTCCCAGCTTCCATATTTTCCTCCTAGGTACACATGTCCTTCTCCTCATCACTTGTTCCTTAAGCACCATGTCACAAATCAACAATTTGTGCTGCTGCACACACTCCTTGCTTCCTGTAACTTTAACATCCCTCACTAATCTCCTATCAACTCTCCTGACCAGAAAATAATCTATCTGACTACTATTTCCCCCGGACTCGTACATAATCAACTGGCTCATTCTTTTCCTAAAATGTGTGTTGCACACAATCATGTCCATAGCCTCCCCAAACTTGAGTATTCTTTCCCCTTCTGCATTCCTCACACCATATGCACGTCCTCCATGGACTCCTTCATAACCTTGAGCTGCTTCACCCACATGACCATTTAAATCCCCTCCCAGAACCACTACCTCATCATCACCCATACCACTTACTACACATATTAAATCATCCCAAAATCTATACTTCTCTGCATCATCCAATCCTACCTGTGGAGCACATGCCGATATAACTGAAATCATTTTCCGCCCAATCAAAATTTTCACTACTAATATCCTATCACTTACTCTCATAACATTCATGACATATTCCAGCCATTTCTCTGCAACCAACACACCCACACCCCCATATCCATCAGTTCCCCCCTGCCAAAACAACTTATAGTAGCAACCCTTCCCAACAATCTTTCTGGCTGATCCACCCCTGTACCGGACTTCCTGCAAACATGCCACATCCACCCACCTCCTACTGAATGCCTCAACGACTTCCCCCGCTCTTCCTCTCAAACTTCCCACATTCCATGAACCCACCCTAAACCCCCTGGGTGATTTGCTGTCCTCAGGCTTGCTTTGATGCTTGTATTTGTAGTTCATAGTCGGTAAGATAAAGGGGGGTAACCATTCCAAAGGCCCGACCCATTGCACAGTCCCAGGTCCAGGCAATGGATCTGGGACCCCTAGCCCACCAGCATACCAGTGGCTGTGGTAGTAGCCTCGGGACACCCTGCCAGGACAGCTGCAGAGACACCCTCCAAGCGCGGCTTGGCACTGCAACTGCCCCGCCATTATACATCCACTGATAGGGCAGCCTCCTGGGGCGTTACTCCTAGGTTCGGGCCCCTCTCTATTGAGCGGAAGCGGCAGCCTGGGAACCGCAAAGCCCTGTACCCTCTAGCACAGATTTGAGCCCCATCTCGCCCCGGACCCATGATCTATGCCCGCAGAACCCCAGTCACGCCTCCCCCCAAAGTCCGCCACTAGGTAGCGGGGGCAAAGTTTTCTGGCCGCGTGCCCTTGCTGGCGTCAACTCCTGTAACGTAGTGGGATACGTTGTGTAATATATAAAGCGCATGTGGTGTAGTGCATAGGATAGTTAGAGGAAATGTTTGGGAGAGTATGCTGGTCTACTCTCCATGTTACTGTCACACTGAAAAGGTCAGCAAAGGGGGATGATTAGGTAGCTAGTGAAACAGGAGTTCCAGCTCTCCCTATCACCAGCATTCCCATTCCCCTCGGGAGTACCACCCTGTTCGGCCCGTGCTACAGCCTCCTCCTCTCATGTCTGCTTCAGTTTAATACTCTACATGCACTAACAGCATTGTCAGTCCTTATTACAAGCAAGGTTTATGCAGCGCGTATTATTACAGCTTTTGCCGTTAATCAGGTACTGGTTGTTTGTGAAACAGCCATATCATCTTTAAAAGTGGCAGTGAGACTATGTTGTGCCCTACACTCAGTTGCATACTTCGCAATCAGTCTCGCTGAGTATGATAACTGACTGCTATTAAGTAGTGTTTGGTAGCGTGAAAACAATGGCAGTGGGGAGTGTTGAGACAAGTCGAGAGAGAATCTGTAACATTAAAGTTAGAACAAAATATTGTGCATCTCTTTCTGTCCCAGTTCCCTCCCGGACTTCAAAGAATAAATATTCCACACACTAAGGTTCCAGTACACAGACAACTTTCTACTGAATATTAACAGTTTTACACTAAATACAGTAAAACCTCGATGTAACAGACTTCAGTAGACCGGAATTCTCTTTTATCGGACTCGAGGAGCTACCAGACTAAACTCCTATATTTCGGAAAAAGTCCGATATAGCCAGAAAGCAGTCCGGACTGCCTGACAACTTCAGCTATGTTCACCACAATAAGACAAGTAAAAGACATGTTTTTCAGTGCACAGTACAGTATTATTATACCATTTGATTAATGTAGTGAAGGTATAACACAGTACAATACTACTGCAATGGCGGTGAAAACCACTGATGCAATCCAGACCAATGTCTGATGTATCGGAAAAATTCCGGATTAACAGGGGTAAGTCCGGATGTCGCTTTTATCGGAAAATCGCATATTTCGGACTGGCCTGAGCCCCAGTTAGTCCGTTATAGTGAGGTTTTATTGTATTTACACTGTTTCAGTAAACGTGTTACACAAAGCAATTACGATACTTACATCATCATCATCATCCGGACCTCCTATCCCACCCTAGGGCAAGGTGATTAGCAATGTCCAGACTGCCAAAGTTGCCCAGTTCAATGGGCCACACTTCCATTCACTCATCATTCAAACCCACGGAATCATGGCTCCATCAGAGACACATAACTGCGTAGTGCATAGCCTTATCATGTTGTATTGTTTTGCCCACTGTACTCCTGATTTGTTAATACTAGATTTGAGGGGTGTGTGCCATGACCAGACTAATTTATGTAGCCAAGGGAAATCCTTGCCCTTTGAAAGGTTACATTATGCTTCAGGTAAAGCTAGAGCTTGCACTGATATTTTGTTTTGGGAACCACCAAAATGTTTTATTTGGTTTAGGAACCCTTTTTGCTGTGAATGGTTAGAGCATCAGAGTGATAGTCATGCACAGTTCCATATGCATCCATTGTAGAGGTTTTCCAATCATGTAATGTCCCAAAGGGTTTAGGTCAGTCACTTACCCTTAAATGTTTTGGAATACAGTATAGTAGCCTAAGCATGAATTTCTCTACCTCTCAAGGAGTAATAGGGGGACTTGCTTTTATTGTTTTTGTTACCTATGTTCTGGTGTTAAAATTGAGTTGAGCACTTATGAGTCATTATTCGATGAGGACCATTGGTTACAAAAGTGTAAGATTTATTAAAACAATACGTTATAGTTTAAGGTCATTTTTCTGAACAGACCCAAATGTATTCTTCATACAGTCATGATGGTGCTGGAGAGTGACACTTTTACTTGTCACCAGTATAACATACTGCTTCCACTGTCTAGTTATACAGGTGTCCCTTAGTTCCTTCTTTTTCCCGTTGAAAGAAGGATGGTGCAATGCTGAAAAGGGCAACCTCTGTCCGCAGTCCATGGTTTTGCATTCAGATGAGCTTTGAGTCACTATAGCAAGAACGCCTGCAGTTTTGGGCCCAGGTTTTCATCATTTTGCAGTTTATTTCACATAGCCCAGTTGCAGAAAGACAGTACATTGACCCTCATCCTATAAATGGTGCTTCTTTGTGACAGACATCAAATTCTTGTGGTAATCTGTTTTTACAGTTTGGCATTCAAGAAGGAGAGGAGGAAGTTTTAAGCTGTTAATGTAATGCAGATATGGAATAGGTTGTTGCATTTTTTCTCTTGTTATGGGCTGCAGAAGGATGATGTATTCTTCATGCACAACTACCTGAATAATGGGTTGTTTAGGGCTGGTATGGGATTGGCATTTAATGTTTTTATTACACTGATCTTGGTATTGAGCTCAGTGGAGTAACTGAATGTGTCAGACTAAATAAACCAAGAAAATGGAGGTTGATCCCCCCCCCCCCCTTTTTTTTTTTTTTTTTTTTTTTTTTTTTTTTTTTTTGCCTTCACACTTCTTCCACAGAGCAGTATCATGAAAATAATGAGACCCATCATGGAGCAACTCCAAAGGCACCGTGTTTTCAGAGTTCCATATTCTGCCCTCAGTTTTCTCAGTTTCAACTTTGGCACACTTTAAGTTACTCCAGAGAGCTCCCAATAACTGTACAGGTTCCAGAAGAACGATGTAGCCAATAGCAAAGTAACTGTACAATTTTTATGATTGGTACTGGTTCTGTAAGCATAAAATAGGTAAAAAACTGACTGCTCTTTTTTTTTATTTTTTTTTATTTACAGGTTCCAGAAGGGTGATATATTCTTTGTGCACAATGAACTGAGTGATGGATGGCTGTGGGTGACAGCACACAGGACGGGGGAGCAGGGCACCATCTTTTCTGATCTGGTGGAGACACTCGACGACGACATTGACCCAAACATTGTCTTCTCGTGGTTCCACCCAGACATCACCAAAAGTGATGCCATAGACCTTCTCATTAAAGGTTGGTTCGAAGGAGCATTTATTGCCACACTAACTGGTTAAATTTAGCACTTAGTTCTTGCCATGTGGTGGCAGCAGTAAAATAGTCAACAAATCTGCCTGGTCGTACAAATGTCCCACAATTCCCTCCCTGTCTCCTGAAAGAAGGATGGTGAAATGCAAGATAGGAGTGACTTCAACCTGCAGACTGCCAGATTCACATTCAGATGAGTCATGAGCCATGAAAACAGTAAATCCTTTCCATCCAGTGACCTTCCCCCTCCTTATGCCCAGACAGTTTTATATAACTTAGGAGAGAGCCTAGATATTGGAGAGGTTAGATATAGCCTGTGTTGACCATTTTATTACCAGAAGTCCCTCCTAAAGATGAATTTAATTGCCTGGTGGTGGCTGCTTGAAAATGTATGGCAATACACATTTTTAGATTGAAAGAATTAAGTCACTCTAACTGGATGTAGCCCACAATGGTCTAAGTCATAGGGATGGTTGGGTTAATTATTCATGTAAAGCTTCTCGAGGATGAGTGACAGGTCACTCCCACTCAAAATATCTGGAAACAATAAAGGATGAAGAATTAGAACTATTTCACTTATAACTTGAAGAGATTAAATAGTATGGTCATATGAAGAAAATGGATATAAATAAGTGTGATGAAATAGGTATAATATATGTAAGTGAGATTGATGATCAGAGGAGGCATGGTAGGCCAAGAAAGTGGTAGAGATGTGGTATGAGTAAATGAGTGCAAGAGAGAGGTATGGAAGTTGGTGAGGCCATGAATCTGATAAGGGTATGAGCTGGGAGGATCATTATGTACTGGGAAGCTCATGACAGGGGTTTGATAACCTTTTTTTAATTTGTTAGTTGAAGTGGCTTAGGTAGGCAGATGTATGCAAAGTGCAGGTATTCAAAAGAATGATGGTTATGCATGTGAAGTGAACACAGGATTCCAGGAGTTCAAAAGATTTTGTGCACCATTTTTCATTACATGCTGCTGACAGGCCCACCACTTTTCTGAATTTTACTCACTAGTGCATGCAAATAACCAAACCAAGCTTCTCCTTTCAGTGGACCAAGGCAGCTACCCCGCACATATCCATTCACCTTTTCCTTTGCCTAACCCACTCCCCCCAAGTTCAGACTCACTCAGATAGACCCATTTCACCATCATTGCTTCGTTTCGTTTCGTTTAGTTTTTGAAGGCTCCAACATGCTTGCATGTGTCGGCCTTGGTCACCTAATGGCGGCTCTCCACGCTGCTCGATCTCTGGCAGCCTCCCTATTCAGTCCCTTAACCCTTAAGTCACATTTAATGACCTCGTCCCATGTCTTTCTCGGTCTACCCCTCCCAACCCCTCCCCCAATATTAACACTTCTCACCCTCTGCACCCAATTATCACCCCCCATCCTCTCCACATGTCCAAACCACCTCAGCCTACCTCTCCTCATCACAACACCAATACACTCCAGTCCCATCCTACCTCTCAACTCTTCTATCGTAAACCCAGCCCCCCCAGGCCTTGCACGCAGGGACGCACTGCACATCCACCTAATCATTGTCATTTCTGTACGTTTAAACCTGCGAATATCTTCTTCCTTTACTGCCCAGGTCTCACTACCATACAGCATCACACTCCTAACACATGCTGCATACAAAGACCCCTTAGCACGTAAGGAGAGTCCTCTCAATGTCAGGAGAGGCAACAGCTCCCTGAACTTCTTCCAACCACTTCTCACTCTAGCAACCGAGCTAACTCCAGCCCCACCTCCGGCACATAACATGTCTCCCAGATAACAAAACTCCTCCACACACTCGAGAGATTCACCTGCAAATTCAACCCTCTCACGCCTAACAATCTCCACCTGCTCTCCCCGACACACCGCACACATGAAATCAGCATTATCTCGCAGTCTACCTCTAATACCACTACATCTCTTGTGCACCCATCTATCACAAACACTGCACAAGATGGAATTACTTCCCACACCCATGTGGCAAACTGCACATGGCCACTCTCCCTCTCCTCTGATTGTACCGCCACCAACCCTAGATATCATCACTTTTGTTTTATCTGCATTTACCCTTAACCCCTTGTACCCCATACCATCTCTCCACTTCTTAAATCTTTCCTCAGCCTCCCCTTCACTCTCAGCAATCAACACCAAATCATCAGCGTACAACATCTCCCATGGGAGTCCATCTCTGAAGTCAAGTGAGAGGGCTTCAAGCACCATGATAAACAACAAGGGACTCAAAACTGACCCCTGATGCACACCAACATTCACGGGAAACTCATCACTCAAAACTCCATTCACTCTTACCTGGGTGCGAGCACCCACGTACATGGCCATAACCACCCTAACCAGCCACTCTTCCAACCCCAGCTTTCTCATTGCCCACTTCACCACCTCTCTCGGGACTCTGTCAAAGGCCTTTTCCAAATCAAAAAAAACAAAATACAATTCCCTTTTCTTTCCAATATATTTTTCCTGAAGCTGTCAAACAATGAATATGGCATCAGTGGTCCCCCTGCCTGGCATAAACCCAAACTGCATTCATTGATATTCACTCTTTCTCTAATCGTACCTTCTAGAACAGGGTTCTTCAAAGTACGGGTCGCGACCCAATACTGGGTCGCAAGCTTTTGCTCAGTGGGTCGCCACATCGTAACTAGATATGTAAATAATAAGTGAAATGCATTAATCTGAAACTGCAAGGGAAAGAAAATTATGTATTCCGACACAGTGAGGAAGTAGAAACATTTAAGAAATCAATAATGCTGTGGTAAGCCAGGCTTGATGTTGATCGCCCTATTTACTACGGTATATGTTCCGAACACTTTTGCAGCACACTGAAGAAAACAGCATCAGTGAGGAAAATCTGGAGAAAATTAAATCCGATATACAGCTACACCTTCATTCTTTGTCGGAGAGTTTCGAACAGTACTTTCCTAAAGATGAGTTACAAGATACGAGAGAAAAGCACTGGGTAAAAGACCCTTACGCTTATGAAAGACCAGAGGCTGTTGTAGGGCTAAAACTAACACCTGATCAAGAAAATGAGCTTCTTCATCTCACAAGTTGGACATCATTAAGAATCAGGCACAAGTCATCAACTCCGTCATCATTTTGGATAAGTGTTTCCAAGGAATATCCACATTTAAGTAAGGAAAGTATCTTGCTTTTGATATTTTTTACAACTACACAGGCTACTTGTATGAAGCTGGTTTCTCAACCCCGACAAAGCCAAAAAACAAACAGAGAAACCGACTCAGTCCTACAGTCGACATGCGTGTAGCGGTATCCTCCTGCAAGCCAGACTGGACCAAGATAATTAGTAACAAGCAGGCACACCAAGAACATTGAACAGGCACACTATTTTCCTCTGCTTAGCTGCAATTTACACAGTACTTATACATATTTTGTCATAATATTTTTAATACATAAAATTTATATTAGCACACTTTCAACATATGCAATAATTTTGAATCCACATATGTATGTATATACAGTATATGGTAGTGTACATGCTTATGCAATGTATACATGTATGTATGTATAGATGTATGTATTTATTAGTAAAAAGCTTTCAAACCAGAGAGAGAGAGGTACAACAGCCGTGCAATAGGGTCGTGAAGATAATACATAAAATGAAACTGGGTCGCGATGAAAAAAGTTTGAAGAACACTGTTCTAGAACTCTCTCCATTACTTTCATTATCTGATCTAAGAGCTTTGTACCTCTGTAATTTCCCCTTTCCAGGGCATCACCCTTCCCTTTGTACACATTTACAATTACACTCTTCAGCCAATCATCTGGGACCACACACTCATATATAATCATATTTATCAGGTCAGTGACTAACCTCACCCCAATATCTCCTGAGACCTTCAACATTTCAGCAGTCAACCCAGACACACCTGCCGCCTTCCCCACCCGCATCCTGCCTATTGCCTCACTCACAGTAGCATCGTCAATCAAAGGCCAAGGCCCAAACACCGGATCAGCTGGCTCCAAACCTTCCCTATCCCAATCAAACTCCTCATTCAACAACCGGCTATAATGCTCTCTCCATGCATCTTTAATATCCTCACTGTTCACCACTACCCTTCCTTCATCATTCTTCACACACTGCTCGCCTACAATGTCCCGATTATCTCTCTTCACCTGATTTGCCACCCAAAAAACAATATTTTTCCTTCCTTCATGATTTAGATTATCAAGTAAAAGTCTCTGTGACTCAGACTTCGCCCTGTATACCTCTCTTCTAGCCCTGCGCTTGGCAGCCAAGTACTCCTCCCTGTTACCACCCTTCTTCCATTCCCGAAAAAGCCGCCTTTTCTCCTTAACTGCAGTTTCTACACCCTCATCCCACCACCAAGTCACTTTATGTCTTGGTGGGCCCCCTGTCCAACCGCACACTGCATCGGTAACTCTCAAGAGGCTGTTCTTAAGGGCTCTATACTGTTCATTAACGTCTCTATCTACGGCTTCCTGTTCAGCCACCACTCTCCTCATCTCACTATAAAAGGCATCCCTTACTGATTGGTTTCCCAGCTTCCATATTTTCCTCCTAGGTACATATGTCCTCCTTCTCATCATTCGTTCCTTAAGCACCATGTCACAAATCAACAGTTTGTGCTGCTGCACACACTCCTCGCTTCCTATAACTTTAACATCCCTCACTAATCTCCTATCAACCCTCCTGACCAGAAAATAATCTATCTGGCTACTATTTCCCCCGGACTCGTACGTAATCAATCTACTCACTCTTTTTCTAAAATGTGTGTTGCACACAATCATGTCCATAGCCTCCCCAAACTTGAGTATTCTTTCCCCTTCTGCATTCCTCACACCATATGCACATCCTCCATGGACTCCTTGCAGATAATTAAATCAAACTTCTTTTCCTTACTGCAGGTCAGAGCAACTTCATTACACATCCACTAACACATCCATTCACTTTTCTCTTTGCCTAACACACCCCTTCCAAGTTCAAGCTCATTTATACGAGTATTGAGCTGTGTCACCACTATGCCCATTTTACAGTTTTATGCCCTTGGCCTAAAACTGTCCTGTTTCCATCATGAAAGCTGGGTTGTAGTTGTTGACTTACACTAGAATGTCATGCCAGTCATGAAGAAGTACAGTAAACCCTTGATAAGCCGAACTATATGGGGCTCTACCCTGGTTCGAATTATCGAATTTTCCGGCTTACCAAATTTTCACCCCTCAAAATTGCTAAATTACCGAATTATCACCCCCCAAAATTGCTAAGACAATACCTATTACTTGTCCTTTCTTCACTAAATTAAAGAAGCATATATAAATAAATTAGTTATGACAAAAAACAATATAGTGCATTTAATATACATTTAACCCCTTCAGTGCTGGGTGTATTTTCATTTTGTTCTTGCTGCCACCAGACAATTTCAGTCAGTGTAGGTTGGATCTGTGGAAGTGCATGGGGTTGGTACAGCCTTTGTTAGCCCCTTCAGTATGTGAGTCCAGTCCTGAGTGCCATAAAATCGGCTGGAGGAAGCGTAAATAAAGTAGAAATAGACATCACAGTACTGAAGTGGTTAATTGGTAGGAAATCATTCACAGAGGCAGTACCAACTGTCGGTAACGTGTGTTGGAGATGGATTTTCACCCCACCAAATTGCAATAACAATACTTATTACCTGTCTTCTTAACACTAAAGTAAAGGAGCATATACAGTGTATAAATTAATAAAGAAAGACAAAAAAGAAAGAATTCAGTGCACATAATTTGCCTTTCGTCAGAGGCAGAAGATCGTCGGCAGTTTNTTTGTTTTGTTTTGGAGACGGAGGTGGTGGAGTTCACACTTGAACGTAAATTCTAAAAAGTACCCAGTATTTATTTCACTCTATATTAAGAACTAAACTTAAATGTAATCACTATAATAGACTGCAGTGTAACACCTTTCGTTAGAAGCAGTAGATTCTTTGGCAGTTTGTTTTGTTTTGGAGACAGGTGGTGGAGGTGGCTGAGTTCATACTGTAACGTAAATTCTAAACAGTACCCAGTATTTATTTCACTCTATATTAAGAACTAAACTTAAATGTAATCACTGTAATAGACTGCAGTGTAACACCTTTCGTTAGAGGCAGTAGATTCTTCGAAGTTCGGCAGTTTGTTTTGTTTTGGAGAGGGAGTTGGTGGAGGTGGGTTAGTTCATACTTTAATGTAAATTCTAAACAGTACCCAATATTTATTTCACTCTATATTAAGAACTAAACTTAAAGGTAATCACTGTAATAGACTGCAATGTAACACTTTCAGTAATAATAGTACTGAACTTTAATCATGATCACTACACTGTCACACGCGCACATTTTTTCTTTTTTAGCTTCATTCCTTTACGACTAGAGGTGCCAGTATCACTTCTTTTAAGCTATGAACCTTCCATGGCAAGGCAGAAGGCAAAAGGAGAGCACTGTTCAGCACTAAATGACAGTAAGAATGGCGCAACTACCGTCTCCAAAAGCAAGCAGCAGACTGGCGCCACGAGTCTGCTTGGCGCCATTTCTCCCCCTACTTTTGCATTTCGGCCTACTTCATACGTGGTCTCGGCCTGAGTTCGGCTAACTGAAGATTCCGGCTTCTAAAAGTTCGGCTTATCAAGGGTTTACTGTACATCTATTTTTTCTCCATAACTGTCCTCTATTGCAACTCCCAAAAGTTCAGCCATGGTATTTTCAATTTCTATATTCTTTGCTCTTAGGTCATTACGGGTTAATATCATTATACCTCCCCCAAACTTACCTTCTCTGTCCTTCCTCCAAATGTTATAATTGTTCCATCCAAATAATTTTGTATCGACATCTCAGGGCAATTTAGTCTCTACCAAGCAAACAATTTAAGGTTTATTTTCATTTATATAATCTCCAATTTCCCCTATCTTAGATATTAACCCATCTACTTTACTGTACATGATACTCAGATTTGCTGCACTGTTTTTATCTTTATTCGTTCTTCTCTTTTTCATATTCATATCCATCCCCCTTGTTTCCTTCACATCTAGTTCCTCACATACCACTTTCTTACTTTCATATCCATCACTCTCCCAAAAAAAAGTCTTACATTCTTCTTCTGTCCTCCTGTCATTTTTTTCCTTTACTTGGTCCTTGAAAGATTTTAAAACTTCTCTTTCTTCTTCTTTCAAATCTTTTCTTACTATAATATTTTCCATCCCTGCCTCTTTACTTAGTTTCCAGGTCACCTTAAGTATATCATTTACTACACCTTCTGATGACATCGTAACTCTAATTGGTCATGCTTCCCCTTTCTTATATGGCCCTATCCTCCTTACTTCCTCAATTTCTTTTTCCGACGTGTTTCCTTCGGGATCGATCTTGCCCAATATTTTCCTCACCTGATTCGAGTCTCTTTCGAGTCTCACAGACCTAACTTTTTCTTCCTCCTCCCTGTTTCCAAATATTACGACACATCTGTTCCTTTCTACTGTTTCTCTCACTATTTTCTCTTTTTTCTTCAATATTTTCACTACATTTTCTTCCATTTTTTCTTGTTCATTACTCTTTCTTCCTGAATAATTTCCCTTAAACTGACCATTTCTTTCTCTTCTTCTTCCACATGTGCCCACTTTGCCGTTTGCTCTTCTAACACAGTACTTACCTTCTCTGTTTTGTTACCGCTCTCTTCTAGTTTTCTCCTTAATTCATTATTTTCTCGTTTCAAATTCTTGATCTTCTGGTTGACTGTCTCATTGGCCTGTATCAAACTCTGTATAGTATTCTCAGTATTTTCAGGCATGTTTCTCGATACTAGATCCTCCACTTTCTTTTCTAGTTCACCAATTCTCATAATCAACATTTTGACCAAATCCATAACATTTGTTTCACTGTCAAAACCTGGAAATTCCAGTTCCCCAATGTTTACATTGATGGCCATGTTTGAGGTCGGTTGCAGTACTAAACTGAACAGCTGTTCCCAAGATTCCTACAAAACATTCATGAATACTTACTGATAATAGTTTTTACATTTTTGGTAGACTATAATAACTTGCAATACTTCAAATTTTAAACAAGACTGAAGGAGACAGGACAATTCCTGAAAACTACTTAAGGTTCGTTGAGAGGTGGTTTGAGACGCGTCTTCTCGCTCTGGCTGCTCGTGTTTGTGCATGTGTGTGTGTGTGTGTGTGTGCTCATGTGCATGCGTGAGTATGTGTGTGCATGTGTAGACTACATTATACAGTATGTGTTTTCAACAAGATGTCATTATACTGAAGGAGTTGAGGGAGACTGTTTTAAATCTGTCAGCTTTGGTAGTCTCTCCAAAAGCAGAATTTAATCATCTGGAAGAATACATCAGTTACTGGAGGGTTGATGAGTGTGGGATGAGCTGTATATTTGCCATCTTGTCAAGTAAGGAGCAGTACATGTAATGCATATTTTACATGCTTGCTAAGTTAGGTTGTTTTTGACATAGCAGTAATGAGAACCTAGTGGATCTTTGACATTAGCATTTATTTCTTTATCTATCTATCTATCTACAGTAATCCCTCCAATATCCGATGTAATAGAGCCAAAGGCATGTCCGAATATTGGTTTTGTCCAGATATTGGTCCTGAAGCTCCAGCACTGGTTTTTCATGACCCTAACCTAACCTAACCTAACCTAAATCAGAAAACTACCTTCCTACCTCCCTACTGGACATGTATAGCACTTATTTAGGTCCCTTTTCACATAAATAATGCACATATAGCATGAATTTATTGAATTTTAACCAAAAAATTATGATTTAGAGGTGAGTGAGTCATAGGAGCTGAGAACTTGGCAGCATAGTATAAGTAAGTATCGGACATGGAAATCATCTTTTCTCACATTTTATGCACTAAATTATTGGATACAAAGCATCAAATACAGTAAATGATGTTAATTGCTACCAGAAAAATGGTTAGGTTAGGTTAGGTTAGGTTATGACCGGACATGAAATTCACTGCTTCCACCTTTTTCCTAGCTAGTGCACTTAATAACCATGCATGAAAGAATTAAATAAAAAGCAGGAAATTATGATTAACACAATGTTAGGTTAGGACCGGACATGAAATTCAATGTTTCCACCTTTTTCCTAGCTGTTTTACTTAAGAACCATGCATGGAAAAATTAAATTGCAAGCAGGAAATTATGATTAACATTTAGGGTAATTTCTTAACACATGTACAGCATGATGAAAACAGGTTGGGCATGAAAATCTTTATGGTAACCATAGGTTAGGTTAGGACCGGACATGAAATTAACTGCTTCCACCTTTTTTCTAGCTGTTTTACTTAAGAACCATGCATGGAAAAATTAAATTGCAAGCAGGAAATTATGATTAACTTTTAGGGTAATTTCTTAACACATTAACATCATGATGAAAACAGGTTAGGCATGAAAATCGTTATGGTAACCATATGTTAGGTTAGGTTAGGACCGGACATGAAATTAACTGCTTCCACCTTTTTTCTAGCTGTTTTACTTAAGAACCATGCATGGGAAAATTAAATTGCAAGCAGGAAATTATGATTAACATTTTGGGTAATCTTTTAACACATTTACAGCATGATGAAAACAGGTTAAGCATGAAAATCTTTATGGTAACCATAGGTTAGGTTAGGATAGGTTAGGTTAGGTTAGGTTATGACCGAATATGAAATTCACTGGCTCCCACCTTTTTCCTAGCTAGTGCACTTAAGAACCATGCATGAAAAAATTAAATTGCAAGCAGGAAATTATGATTAACATTTTTGGTAATTTTTTAACACATTTACAGCAGGATGAAAACAGGTTAGGCATGAAGTTAGGGTACTTACAAACAAGAAGCTGCCATCCTGATGTAATAACCCACTCTGTCATCTCAGACTCTGACAGGAAGACCTTGCACCTGACACACCTTTCCAGTTGAGAATCACCAGCACTTATCACCAACACTTTCCACAGCGTTTTTTTTTTAATAACTGGAATTACATCACTTCACTGCACTGTACATAACAGTAAATTCCATCATCACACACATGATGAAGAAGGTGAAGAGCAGTATCAAGCACTGTAGGAGGTAGGGTATCACCACAAAAGCAATCACTTCGGCCGCCATTGTCAGAGGTGTTCATGAGGCAGTAACTAAGTGGGTAATGGCGACCGACAGACAGACGCCACAAGTGTAAACATAGCCGATCGGCGCGGGCGGGAAATTCAAACTGACGTGGTCCCAATTTTTTTTGCAATTTTGGGGGTTGGGCAGACCACAATATCCGAATAGTGAGTATGTCTGAGTATTGGACGTCCGAATAATAGAGGGATTACTGTATCTATTGCCTGACGCCTCAGTCCCAAACGGGGTGGCCACAAACAAATCGCCTCCATGTCACTCTGTCCCCTGCCATTTCACTACGACACTCCCAACTCACACACCCCTCTCTCATATACTTTATCGATTTATTTTATTTTTTTAGGTTTATCATTTGGGTTGAATTTTTAAAAATTGCCTTTTTTCTTTATGTTCTTAAACTCTGTATTAGAAAGGGTCTGAAATTAGTAGATCTTTCCATAATAGAGAGAGGATAAGATGAGAAAGATAGAAGTTTGTGATAGGTTTAGGGTGAATAGTGTGCTTGAATGATATGGTCATAGGGAGAGAATGGGTGTAAATAGAGAGATGGTGGTGGTGGTGGTAGTTTTCGTTCCAACTGAAGCTCATCTAGACATGATTTCAGTGAACTTCATGATAAAGTTGCCCTTTTCTTGTACTCTTCCATCCATTATTCAGGGGATAAGGAGGGAGGTGAGAGGCTTTAGTTAAGCTAGATAATTGCCATTGGATGAAGGCATCCCTCTCTAGCACCAATAGATAAATGAATGGGGAATACATTATGTGAATTAGTTTGAAGACAAAAGGATGTATGGTAGGCCATAAATATGGTTAAAGTATAGTTCTGTATGTGTTAAGTTAGTGAGAATGCAAAGTATGGAAGCTTAAAATGCTATGAACTTAACAAGGGATTGAAGATTCCTTTGTACACCCATCATGTTTGTTTATTTGTCCTGTTTCACCCCATTCTTTAACTGGGAATAAGGATTCTTGGTAATGATGATGATGATTATGTGAAGTGTGACTACATATGTCAAGAATATAAAAGCTGAGGACCATTGTATATATTTGCCTATTCCAGTGTATCTCTGGTCACCCCTTGAGCTTAATTATGCCTGTCTTTTTCTTATTGCTGTTGAATGATCATATTTTGCTTGGGAGAGACCCATCATTGTGAAAGGGTTAAAGACAAGCCTTCGTGAAATCCTACGGTATATCAGTGCCTTTCTTGTCGTTTTTGCAGTTATCTGATTTGATTTTAGAGAAACCTTTTGTAATAAAGGGTTAATCCATCATGCATCCTTCCATCGCAGGTACCTGATGGGTGGCCGTACCTTCTCGTGCCTGGATGCGGTAATCAACAGATATAAGACAGAGCAGATTCTGGAGGGCCACACGCTAGGCAGTCCTGTGTGTAAGGTGCGTAGCTGGTGGTCTGCATTGGCATTTTTACCTATATTCACTCATCATACAATTCTCCTATACACAACTCATGCTTGTGGGAGCTATGGGTTCTCCATTTTTTCCTGCACCTTACCACGTAAGAGGATCCAGTTACAGCCCTGGTGAGGTGCTGTCAGCCACAGGTAGGTGGCTACCTGCTTGTGATCGATGGGTCTGCTCAGACAATCCAGGGTAGAGCAACAAGAATAACAGAATTCCTTTCAGCCTGGGATTATTTATTTTGTTTCTTCTCTCCAGACATTATTGTTGAACCTTGGAAAGTTGTGTTGTATTCTATCTATCTGTCTGTCTGTCTATAGCCAGATGCCTTAACCCATGGATTGCAAGCCACAGCTCAGGCTGTGGTGGCCGTGCATCATCGCTAGCTATTCAACCCCTATGCAAACTTACGCATGGCGCTACGCAAAGACGAAGTGAGAGAGATTTTTTCTTTTCACCAAATAATGTCCTGGATGTTTATCTTCCAGTTTATAATAAACAAAAACAATTTTTTCTTTTTTTCCATTTTTTCACGACTCCCCTAAGTAAACTCATGCTTGGCTGCAAAGATATATACATATATATATATATATATATATGCTATTTTGTCTCTCAACATCCTCCATACCTCTGCTTCCCATCCACTCACTATATGCTTTCTTTTGTGCAATCTTTCATAATCAAACTCAGTACGCTAAATACTGAAATACAGAATATAGTTTATTTCAGCAAGAATACATGATGGCATAGTAATGTACTTAATAACACCAGTGCACAGGATAATACCAGTGTTTTTAATAATGCCAGTGTACACTTGGCAGCAAATGAACCAGGGACACCATCAGTGTGTAGCACAGGTCTAACAGTGGATACACTTGACAACCTTGACATAATCACATGTTTGTTGGTGGTACTGACATGAATGAACAGTGGTGTCAAATAATAGCTGTAATAACAAAGAAACTGTGATGTATGAACTGTCAGAAACTATAGCAACACCTCCACTCCACACATACACTGTGCTGGTTCATGTGTGGCCAACTGTATATTAACACTAGTGTACATGTACTTAGTGCCAGTGTGATATTACCATTAACTATACTTGTTTACTTAACCCTATCAGGTTCCTGGAATGGGCAGATTATGTCTGTTTTAAGAGTCAGTCGCTCTCACCTGACGCACATCTTCATGCCCCGTTTTTTTTATTTGATTGCTCTGTGTAAATATTCTTTTCATGATTGAATGTTAGTTTTGGTTTCATTTTAAAGCTGAATAATTGTACTTAATCATGTTATGTTCAGAAATGGAAAACAAATACAATAAAGTCAAAGTGACGAGATGAAGTTAGGCGAAAACCAAAAATTTTATACTTTGCCATAGAAAAATATTGGGCAAAAAAAAAAAAACTAATAAAGATATATATATAACTCTGGTTTAAATCTCGCAAAACTACAATAAATTACATTTACAATTATATATAAATTATGGTTATTTCTGCATTATGTTGGATGGTAAAGCAAAAGGAAAAAGATGAACAATTTTTTATGATTCGTGGATGCATATTCGCTTCACGATCTTTCCCTTTGATCAGTCAGTATAAATACACTTTTTAAAATTAGGATGCTGGTTGTGGTGTTATTTTGAAGCTGAATAGTTGTGCTTTATTGTAGTATGTTAAAAAAAGATGGAGGAAGAGAAGAAGGGAAGGACAGGAGGAAGTATTTGTTACAAGGAGGGTAGATAAGTTACAAGAGGATGGAATAAAGGCTGAATATAAAAGGGAAGTGGAGGAGCGATTGGGTAAATATAGATTGGAGCAGATGGGGGATGTGGAAGGTGTGTGCAAGGTATTCACAGAGGAAATCTGTGCAGCATGTGAGGTGGTGTGTCGGGTGAAGAGAAGACGAAAGGGGGTTCAGGGAACAGCTTGGTGAACTGAAGAGGTGAGAGAGGCTGTGGCACAAAAGAAGAAAGCGAAGAAAGCATATAATGAGTGGATGAGGAACAGGGGCGACGAAGAAGCTGAGAGACGGACGAGAGAGTTATATGTAGTGAGGAGGAGAGAGGTGAAAAGATTAGTAAGAAGAGACTGGATGAGGAATTTGGAAGGAATTTGAGTGTAAAGTGGAGGGAATGTAAGAAAATGTTCTGGAAGGGGGTAAAGAGAGCTAGACAGGGTGCCAACGAAGTCAGTGGGGGTGTGAAAGATAAAAATGGTAGATTACTAGTGGAGAAGGGAGAAAAAGTAAACAGATGGAGAGAACACTTTAATGAACTGTTGAACATAGAGAATGAAAGTAATGCAAGTATAAGTGGCTGGGGAATGGCAGGGAGAAGGAGGGTTGTGAGAAGAGAGGAAGAAATCACCAGGATGGAAGTGGTGGAAGCAATGAAGAAAGTTAAAATGGGGAAGGCCCCATGAATTGATGGAGTGTGTGGTGAAATGCTGAAGCATGGGGGAGAGATA
>JAGKTI010000704.1:101479-117917 GCA_018397915.1 Birgus latro | reverse complement strand
GGTGACAGGATGTTTTTGTGGTGGTGGTGGTGACAGGGTGTAGTGGTGGTGGTGGTGGTGGTAGTGGGTGTGACGTTAGGATGTGGTGGTGGTGGGGGTGGGGGACGAGAGGATGTGGTGGTGGTGGTGGTGATGGTGGGGATGACGATAGAATGTGGTGGTCGTGGTGGTGGTGACAGAAAGATGTAGCCTCACCGTCTGCTGTGTATTCATATTGGACTAAAGAGATAGTACCACGTTAAATGTCCTTAGGCCTATCCGTATTATTTATATAGCCATTGTACAATATAAGCAGGAGTTTGCCTAGGCAAGTGTTTTAACTTAATTATAATACCGGTAGTTGTCAAGTATCGATTCGAAAACGCGTGAGCACATTAAAAAAAAAAAAAAAAAAAGGATTTACCAGCATTTTAGATAAAATGTATATTCTCAGTGAAGTGGCATTTCGTTGGTAGTTCAGTCAAGTGCAGATGAGTTGCAGGTAATCACTAACAATATGGAGGGAACCGAGGAGCATCTTATAATTCCCTGTTGTTAGCGAATTAATAAAACAAAATATGGAACGAATGAAAGAAAAATGTGAACCCTATTATGAACGTGCTAAGCTCATCGAATTAGCAGAAAACGGGAACTTTTATGTGGAGGGTGACTATGGTATCGTGGCTCAGAGTGGCGCGAGATGAGTTGTTGCGAGGCGTGGTGGCTACGGATGAGGGTGGTGTGTGACTGCGGTTTCTGCTGCTACTACTGCTGCTGTTGCTGCTGTTGTGGGGGTATGTCCGGCCGCCCCATACACGCTGCACCTGTCTTACTCTGAATTTCTTCCTCTCTTCTGTTACTACTGCCTCCATTCCCTGTTTATTTCATGCTTTTTATCCTTCCCTTCTGCTTCTGTTATCTCCAATCCCTGTGTATTTCATGCTTAGTCTCTCACGCCGGTTTTTCCCTCAGACCACTCTTTCTGTACAGCTTTCTTAGTTTTCTTTTCCAAGTTCCTGTTGTATCTTGTGGCGATTTGTTTTCCTTTCTTCTCACTTTCCATATCCCCCTTTCTCCCTCACACTGTCTTTGCTCCAATTTTCCCAACTCCTTTCCTATCCTGTAAGGCTCTCTCCCATCCCAAATGTATGTTCTCCCACACTGTCTGCCTTGTTCTTGTTGTATCCTGTCCTGAATCATATTTGTTTCCTACTTTCTCCCTACAGTATTTTTTTTTTCTCCCACTCCTTCTTAGTTAGGAATTTCCCCATCCATTTCTTTATTTTTACTCTCATCCCGATTTCCTCTCCCCTTTCCCGTGTGTGTGTGTGTTTTTTTTTATTTTCTTCAAGTTGCATTCCTTACTCTCCCGACCTTGATTTTGCCCCTTCTGCTCCCTTATTGTTTTCGTCCTTATTATTTATCCCTCCATGACCAACAGACTAATGATTTTTCTCCTTCATGGTCTTACACTGACTTTCTTACTCGTTCTCATTCAGTTATCCTTTATTTATCTTAATGCATTTATTTATATTTATGTTGTGCTTTTCTTACTTCCCGTTTGTCCAGTCTCTTTTTCCTTTTATAACATGCTGTCCTTTCCGTCCTGCGACCTCTCCATACTTATAGACCTCATGTCATTGACAGGCTAATCTTCTCTCTTCCCCCTCTTCCTTGTTTCGGTATTTATAATTTTTTATTCTAACTCTCTCTCTCTCTCTCTCTCTCTCTCTCTCTCTCTCTCTCTCTCTCTCTCTCTCTCCAGTTTTTCCATGATTTTACTTGTATTTTTCTTTTTACTCATACCTGTCCTCCTGCTCAGAGAATCTCCCTCCCTTCCTCTCCCCTGTTCGTTTTCAGTGCCCCACGGACCAGTTTTTTTTTTTTTTTCCTCAGTTGTCCCTCATTTTACGTCACCGCTATTCACCTCTCTGATACCACTCCCTTCCCCCTCACCTTCTACTATATAGTCGTGCAACATAATCGTACTCTGTCCCTTTCCCCAAATATTCAGCTTCTTCCCTCTCTGCTCCTTTCTTTCTGTGCTCTCTTCTCTTCCTCATGCCCCCCCCCTCCTCTCTCTCCCCCTTTCCCATCCTCTCTGACAATTCCCCATTTCCCTCTCTATTCTCCTTGATAATTTTCCTTATCTTCTCTGACAATTTTCCTCTTTCTCATCTTTTCCACATTTCATTCATCCCCCCCCCTCTCTCTCTCCCAGTTCCTGACAACTCTCCTCCTTCCCCACCTTCTGACAGATATTCCCCCCCCCCAATTCATCATCCTCTATGACACCTTTCCTCCCATCCTCATCTTCTCTGGCAAATTCACCTTCCCGCCTGTAGTTCCATCTCCTTCCTTCTCTTTCAGTTCAGGAAACTCGCCTCCCCACCCCTCTCCATCAGTCCCGTAACTTCCCTCACCCCCCACCATCTCCTCCTCTTCTCATACAACCTGTCTTTTCTCCAAGGATAGACAGATCATGCCCAGGCAGCATATTTCCCTTCCCCTCTCCTCCCCCCCCCATCCCCCTCCTATCACTCCCCTTCTACTCCAAGTCCCCTCCACCCTCCCCACCTACCACTATCATTACCTGCCTGTCCCTTACCCTCTTTCCCACCAACCATTCCCTTCCCTCTATACCCCTCCCTCTCTCATTTCATTTACGACTCCCTTTCCCTTCCTTCACCCCCACCTACCTTTCCCCTTTTCTCTTTGTCCTCTCTCACCAACTCCCCCTCCCTCTTCTTTCTGAGTGCAAGTAGATAACATTCTATCTCTTTCCTGTTTCCCTAGGTTTTCTCCTTCATGAATCTCTTTCTTCTCAGTTCTTTGGTTTTCTTTTGTCCTTCTTTCCCAGTTGTACAGAATCAGTTTCCTAGTACTGTACATAATTAGTTTTGTAGCTTATTTTCCTCATTGTGTCTTTTGCCTTTTTGTTATTTGTTTCTTCTTGAAGCATATATCGTTTTCTTTGCTCTGATACTTCCTTTTCTCATTCCTTGCATCTTTCACATTATCAGTGCAAGTCTTCTCTTCAGTGCATATTTGAAACATCCCCGAAGAAGCAGTATGTAGCAGCAAAGTAGCATTCGGCATTTAATTTGGGGCTACCGGTGTCACGTGCATCAAGTTCATAAATGCACAGAGTACTCTACAGTGTATGCACAATGATACCTAATATCATATGCTAGAGAAAAAAAAAATTAAAAGAGATTCATTCTGTTCATTGAGCACTTAGCCATGTGCAAGTAAACCCTGTCCTTAAAATAATAATAATAATAATAATAATAATAATAATAATAATAATAAAAAAAAAAAGGTACAGGATACCTTGGACATAGGGCCACATGCACCAAGTTCTTGCATGTGAAGAGTACCCAATGCACAGTGAACCCTTTACCACATCTCAGGCCTTTGAGTATATAATGCCAAATGGGTTATTTCCTATGATAAATAAAGGGACAATTTTGTGTATATACAGATATAAGATTGTCTCTGTATATCAGGAGATCACCTGTTTAGTATCGCAGTATATGCCCAAATATCCATGATGGCTTATATTGTAGAATACTTTGTGTGTAGGGTATTTTGTGGATACACAATCATGGTTCATGTGACACCAGTAAGATTTTTTCATTTTATGTGCTTTAGTCCAGACTTATGTAACTACTACAAAAGAACACTAGTTCATAGCCCAGAATAGTTTTGCAGTGCAGATTCCCCTGTTGCTGTCAGTTTTCTACTGTTCATGAAGCATTATGCAATTATTGGCCACACTAGGCCAGGCCTACATGTACTGTATTGTAGATGTTAGTTGCTGCAGTACCGTATACTGTATGCTCTACTGAGAGGCTTCTGCTTGTTGCCATCATTATCAGGGAAGTAAGGAGGCTACTGCTTAATTGAATTTGTAGTGACATGTTGTCTTGTTAAGCTCATCTGACAGAGATTCAGCTTAGAATAGTGAACTTCAGTCCATGTGCAAGTAATATTAGGAGATTAGCTATTTTCTGATTTTCTCAGCATCCGTGTATTCCTGCCGTTACTGTAAGTGTAGATAAGGTAGTTATGAGAATGTATTGGGTCAGCACAGATAATGGACTTACTCTTTTTTTGTGCATTGTGCAAAACATTGAAAGTTTTCAATATCTTACAGGAAATAGAAATTCCTGATGTGTTTATCGGGTCAGAATCTTTGTGGTATGTTTGGTTGTTGGCATGTATTTTTAGGAACAGTGCATAGTTAGTAAATTAAAAGCAGGGCTTTGTGCTCTGATACAGATCAGTTATGCAGCCTGTTTGACTACTTTTTCCATAGGCCTTTACTGTACTAGAATTTTCCTGGCAGATATACTTTTCCATGTAGGCATAAAGTATAATGATATTGGTGCAAGAGCTTATTGTTGTATGCTATCTAGTGCATTTTAGAAATGGTTTTTGAAAAATTATCATCATCTTATCTTTGACTGACATTGGATCATGTGTAACGTGAATGTTGTAATTAGTACTGTATGCATTACACCTAAGTTTAAATAATGTATAAGGTTGTGAGATAACATTTCTGGACCCATTCATGTATTCAGACTGGGGATAAAACTGATGAACTTAAGGGAGTAATATACTTGGAATACCTGTATATCTTCATCTAAAATAATAAGCCCGTAGAGTTGTGCTTCCACAGTTGCTCCTTCTAGTCATAGTGTTTGTCATCTTGAAATTTCTTCATGTTTTATGCCAGTATATACAGTCCTCATTCTAGGGATGGGATGTTTTCTAAAGTATCACAACTGTGTACCAGCCACTGCAACTGTAAATTGGGAGAAACAGGCAAATTGTCTTCTTAAGTAAAAAAGAAACTTTAACAAGTAGCAATTTTTCCATCTTTATTGAGGTTGGGTAATACAAAAGAACTTAAAAAAAAAAAATTGGCGATTTAAAATGAGGACTTCACTGTATGCCATATTTCTGCATTGGCTTACCTTTTACCCAGATTAATCTGTCACTCCCTGCCAGGTCGCAAGTGCCGTGACTGCATGACGCGGGTGCCGTATGCCACTTTAATTGCTACAGTGATGTGCTGTGTTGGCGTTGGAGTCTTCTGTGGCACCATGTACAGAGGCACCACACTCACGCTTAGACTCTTTGAAGATGTCTTTAAACTACACATCAAATGGTGAGTGGGGGAGGGGATGAGGAGGAGGGGAGTTGCAAGGGGAGGGGATGGAAGGAAATGTAAAGGATGATGTGGAAGAGTGAGGAGGAGGGGGAAGAGAAAATAAGTTGAGGAAAATAAAATACAAAGGGTTATTTGGACAGACAGTGGGAAGGTGAACAGTAAAGGAGTTAGAGACAAGGAAAGAGTAAGCTGAAGAGAGGGAAATGCACAAGTTAAGGAGGAGGGTTACAGTGGGAAGGTGAGCAGGAGAGGACTGAGAGGGAGAGGGGAGAAGAGGCTAAATGGAGGGAAGGAATTATGACAGGTGAGGAGGGAAACTGGAGGTGGAGAGAGTAAGTAAAAAGTGAGTTGAAGAGACAGTGGGAAGTTTAAGGGGAGACGTATAGGAAAGAAGAGGTAGAGAAGAGGTGGGTAGGAAGAAAGAGGTGCAGATGGGGCCTTGAGGTATGAGAGGCAAGCAGACATGGACTTGAAGCTAGAAGTGCCGCAAGAAGATATAGACAACTTGAGAGAATAATAGAGAGGTATGGAGTTCAGTAAGATGTCTGTCAGGAGAAAGTAGAATTATTGGTAGGAAAGTGATAGAAGTAAACTGTGCAGTAGAGACTGTAAATTGAGAAAGGAAACTAGAGAGAGATAAAAGGCAGGGGGAGCAGAGAAGAGGGTGTTGAACAGAGCAGGTAAAAGAAGTGCCTTACTTTTGAAAAGAAGGAATAGAGAACCTCAGGATATACAGGTAACTGAGAAGATTCCAAGACTTTAGATGGAAAATGAGGACTGAGAAGGGAAGAAGAATTTAGAGTGCCATATACTGGACAGTACTGAAGCCAAATTGTGGGTTGTGTACTGCCTTCTGTACACTTCTGTAGTGAATGTTGAATAGAACGAATACAGTGCTTACTGTATGTTGACACTTTCACTCCAAGAATGTGTGTAATCTTTAATTCTTATTAATACCAGACAATGTTACTTGGCTTTAGGGAGATGTCTTTAAGTGGAGGGGTTATTGAAAGCTGTATCTAACCCCCAGTGTCAGTAAAAGCTACCCTGAGATTTCGTTGGTTTTAAAAGTTTATTGAGGAAAATCCCGATCAACCCCTTTCAGTGTAAGCAAGATACATTATGTATTGATTATTTAAAAATAGTACATGATTTTAGTTTTGGCAGATACTCATCAAAATTACCTAACACACAAATAAAGTAATAAACTATTAATAATACTGTCACAGATGTGAGAGATATCTTTGGCTAATTACAAGGAAACTTTAAATACAAAATTGGAAAAGTATATACAGTACTGTATATTTTTTTTTATATTATAGAACTAAAATAGAATGTGGATGAGTATATTTTGTAAGGTATTTACATTGTAGGACAAATATGGATAATTTTGTAGATTTACATATGATCTGAATAAAAATTATAAAATAATAAGCATGAAAGATAAAACTGTGCAGTAAATGCAGAATATAGTAATTTAATGAAGTAATAAAACAATACGCTTGGGAAGAAACACTGCAGTCAATTGAGAATATAGTGGTTTGAGTACTATGTTATTTTCTTTGGCAGTGATAGTGATACAGCAGATCTAACCTGTTAGGCCTAATAATTCATCTGCCTTTCCATGAGGCTGAGACAGTACTGGTAATATTTCCTCATCCTCACCATTTGCATTTCTGCTTATCCTAAACTTAGTCATTATGATATCAATAAATCTTGCAATGTTATTAACTTCACTATTTTCTTATTATAAAGAACCTATCTTTGGCAAAAATGTTTAGGCTGAGATACTCCAACTACTCACAGATATTTCTTACTGCCCCCCCCCCCCAAAAAAAAAAAAAAAGCATTTTAAGAGGTAGCGAAATGCATTCACAGTATCTTTTGAAGTGCAGAGAGTACAGAAGATATCATGACCCTTGTGAACACTTGAGATAAAAAAAAAAACTATGGAGATAGTAAAATCAAAATACTGTACAGTATATACTGTGCTACATTATTGGATTTAAAAAATAGAGATACTGTTATATCTACACTCTTTGGTATCATTGAGACCAAGGCAACACCAAAGTTTTTTTTTTTTTTCCCTCTTCCTGAGAGGGTTACCCCTCCATGCTAAGACATCTTTGTATGTGCCATGTGTTGTGAGTGTAATACTGTACAGTAGTGAGGAAGAGGATATTTGTAGGCTCAAACACATGGAATTGACTGTAATTAGATGGACGTGCAGTGTGCCCTTGAATGCAAGGCCTGGAGGGGCTAGGACTGTGACTGAAGAGTTGATTGGTAAGATGGGACTGAAATGGAGTTGGTTGTGGAAGGTGAGAAGTGTGGACATAAGGGATGGGGTTCCGAGAGGCAGACAGAAAATGACCGGGGACGAGGTCATAGAGTGTGACTTCAGGGATAAGGGTCGAATAGGGAAGCGCCATGGATCGAGCAACATGGAGAACCACCGTTAGGTGACCAATGCCAACATAAGCAAGCATTTTCGAGTCTTAAGAAGTGATATGAAATGAGTGTTGCACTTTACAGAATGATTACCTTATTGTTTATGGCATTAAGGGATGAAAAGAGGTTTGCACAATGAAGCGTCATAGTAATTGTCCTGGTGTTTTGTATCCATTTAGGGTATTAGTGGTATTTGTTCTCTGCTATGCAAATTCTCTTATGTTCTGGTGTGTGTTATTGGTGTATTTAAATTGTGTACTTACCTTGTTATAATGAATCCAAAAGGTAGATAAAAGTTAAGGTAATGAATCATTCAAGAAGTGCATCACATATAAGCTGCTACTGGGAAGCCAACCTTATCACAGAGATGGCATGATGGTTGCAGTTTACCTCCAGTCCAGGAAAGCAGCAGAACAAACAAGGAAATACAAAGCCAGAGGGTGTAGAAACTGATAGTTAGTCTAGAACTGTTCTGCTTGTAGGTTATCCATGTGAACCTCAGTATTAATTGTGCACACTCCGTGTTCCTCTGTGTTATACATCCATCCATCACATTTTCATAATGGTACAGGTATTGTATGAAGCAAAGCATCTTAATTTGGTAGTATGATGATTCATCTTTGCAGTGTTATGTGAGTACTCAGCATATGTATCACGTACAATTGCAGTGTACTATATTGTATCTGATTTTATGTTTTCAGTGGCAGATTGTATATTATTAATGTTTTTCTGCAGCTGTACTGTTATAGTGTTGTACTACTGTACATATTATGACTTCTGATTTAAACTTTAAGTCAAAGTAGTCAGTAGATTCTGTACTCATTTTATGATCACATGTAGTAAAAGTCCTGTGATCTGATACTTCATGGATTTCAGCAGGGGATTGAAATACTGTATAAGGATTGATTCCTATCCAAATATTTGTACCAGATTATAAACTGATGCCAGTAATGAGGCTTATTTTATTGTTATTGATGCAGTATCTGAATATTCTAGTATACTGTAATTTGTTTTGTGGATCTCCATAACCTTTTGCTCATACCCAGTCAAATAGTTGGATGACATTGATGTGGCAATTCCTCATTAAATGTTACCATTTTATGTCCTTTTTTGTCATTAAGTTCACAGTAGATGATAGCAAACTTACTGTTAAAGTTCTATTGCTTCCTCTAAGGCTGATTTACCAGTACATCCAAACTTTACGATGCCAGTTGTATGAAAAATTTTATAAATGCATCAGGACCAACTTTCTTAGCCCCAGGCTCCTACACTCCTCATGGGCCAACACTGGATTAGATAATGAATGATGAATGAATTATTTTAACATACAAGTACTGGTATACTGTGCTACACTAATAATGAGGACTTCCTGTATGATGTGCCCCAGCAGATAAATAAACCAAACTACTTGAGTTTTAAACTTCCCGTATGATGTACCTTAGCAAATAAATTAACCAACTATTTGAGCTTAAATTATATTACTGAAAGAAATGCAGTACAGTACTTGCAGTCCCCAAAAGTATGGTCAGAGGACTTTTTACTGCACTTGTTCCAATATATAACTGTCTCACATAGAGCATGCCAGTTGTATGAACAGTACAGTAGACACTCAACATATTGCTGTAAATGAGCAGCATTATGTTTTCTTACTCTGGTTTATGCTGAACAATACATTGATTTGAATTTGTACAGAAAATGCTAGCATTAACTAGTCCTTTAGTGTACTTAATTTTATGTAGTGCATCACTCCTTCAGATATTTATCTATACAATAGACCCTCGCTATGACTGACTAAATGGGGGGAAGCCAGATCCAATAAAGTTGATATTCCTTATTATCCATTGGTCTCCCTCCAAAGTGGGCTTTCAAACACATGCAGTGGGGTCTTCTAAATTGCGCGATCCTAAACAGCGGATTCATAATACGCAGCAGTATCATGCAACAGTTTGCAATATGAGTAACTTGTGGAAATTACACGAAATTCGCGAATGCAGCCTCGAAAGTGACACTTTTCCAATGCCTCATGTAATACGTGCCACCATTACCCCAAGCCCGCACACCTAGCTGGGCATAAACCAATTGTAGTCAAGCATGATAATTCCTAAACCACTCATATTCAAGCATAGCACTTACTGTATGCCAATCACAGTGCATCCCTCCCAAGCCGAGCTTGAAGGACGCGAGCGCTTGATGCCGTGGCACCAGCCATCTGGCTCTGTGCATTATCTGCTCACCGTTGTTAGTGTGTGGTTCCAGTGTGGTTTGTTACGAGAGTTTTTTTTTTTTTTTTCCTCCCCCGTGCTTCCTCCACCTGCCGAGTGTTATCAGGGCTAATCATAGCCCTCCAAAGCCTACAACTTCTTCAAGGTAGAGGAAGAAGAAGAAGCCAGTGTTAACTTACACCCAAAAGCTTGATGCAATAAGGAGGATTGATAGCAGTGAGAAGAAAGCCAAAGCTGCCCACCAGTACGTGTTCAGTGAGGTAATTCTTTACCAAGTGGGCGTGACTATTTCACCAATATTATAACAAACTCAATATCTCAAGTTAAATAATTTTGGTACATATGCAGTGCAAATACTGTAGTTAACTGTTGAATTGTGACTGCAAGAAGTGAGTGGAACACAACAAAATACTGTACTGTATACTGTACCTGTTTTGGGGTATTTAAGTGGGCAGGTCACCAGCGGTAGTTTTTACTGACAATTTCTCCAACTGGCCTCGTTGTTTACTAACCACCATTCTGACTAGACACGTCAGTGTATCACACATACTAAATCCTCATTTGTAGCTTTCAGAGGTATGTTTATAGAAATACCCAATAGCTGTGGTAATCAAGGAATAATAACAAGTAAACTGCGAATGATTCATTTCAATAGAAAATATGGAATGGCCATGCCTATTTGGTAAAGAATCTCAACAAATCGATGACTCTTATGATGACACAGAGGCAGCTGAGGGTGACCACAACACCATTTCTGTTTTGTCCACACTGGACTTTGAGGGGTTACTGAGGGAGTTTGATGAGGAAAAAGCGACAAAGAGGCGACATCATGAGGTGGCAGCACACTCACCTCGTGCTAAGACACTGTTGTCCTCCTCAAGCCTCGGAACCCCTCCCTCTTCCCATGTCCATTCAAGCAGTGTTGTCAGTCAGAGCCAGGTAAGAATCTTACAGTATTATTCATTCCCATTATATATACTTTACTAATTTCTTTTCCAGGTTGCTAGTGTTCACTGGTGACCAGTTTGATGTAGGTATGGGGGTAAGGGGGGCAACTTTTCCAAGGGGACAGACCCATAAGTAATTTTCCCCATAAGAGTAGTTACAGTATTTCTAACTCGTGGAATTCTCAAATCGTGGTGTGTGCTTAGCCTCATAAAGCTGTGATTTAGGAAATTCTACTGTATTGGAAAATAAATGAGTACAGTAGCATATTCTGGTACAAAAAGTGAAAACTATACAGTACTCATTTTACACTAACTTGGCCCATAATTTCACTTTCTTGTCATAACTTTTCTTTATGATTAGTACTATGATTAGTACTGTACAGTGTTACTGTACTGTAGTGTCTTATCACAATTCAGCCATCATGGTGAGGAGAGGGCAATTTCAGGCCAGGTTGGAAAAAAAAAAAAAAGGTAGGAGACACTGTATCTGTGTAAGTGGATGTACACTGCCCACACTGCCACTCTTCTTGCATGCTGTATGCTGAGTTAACTGTCAACCATCCTTGCAGTCAGCAAGATGGTTTCCTGTGGCTTTGGTGTCCCATCTAGTGTAGAGAGTCCTAAGGTGCTGGGAGTTGAGGTCCTGGAGATTGTACTAGCAAGATGGTTTCCTGTGGCTTTGGTGTCCCATCTAGTGTAGAGAGTCCTGAGGTGCTGGGAGTTGAGGTCCTGGAGATTGTACTGCTGGATCCTGAGGCAGTGTGGAGGCTGGCTGAGGATGTTGATGTTGCAGACACAGTAGATGTCTCTGACTGTGTGGAGCCTTTTGGTAGCAGAAGAGGGCACAGGCTTGAAAACTGGGAGATCTTAGCCTGGATCTGCCTTGGCTTCTGCTGCTGCATTAACTTCAGCCTGATGAGCTGCATGACTTCATACTTTTGTGCCAGAGATCCTCCAATTTTGTCCACGATGGTCAGGATTGTGTCTGCAGCATAATTGTCAGTAGCTAGACAGTCCAGGTTCCTCCTCCTCCTCCTCCTCCTCCTCCTCCTCCTTCTTGTGTTTGTCTTGTAGTTCAGCAACAATCTCTTCTCTCCAGTGATGGTAGCTGGGCATACCAACATCTTCATCCAGCTGCTCTTGCAGCTTTTCCTCAGCAAGGTTCCCCTGCCCTGCAGCTGCCAACATTTCTTCAATCCCTGGTTGCTCAAACCCCTCAAAATCATGCTGTGGTGCTGGAGTCTTGGGGTTTCTGAGGAGTCTGCACCACCGATTCTTGAGCATGGCATGTGTCACACTCTTCCATGCCTGTGCTCAGTTGAAGATGACATCATTGATGGTGGTTTTCTTGAATTTGTGCAGTTTTTTTTCTTTTTTTTTCCCACCTCTGGTGTCCTCATAGTCAGCTTGGTCCATCTCATCCTTAGTCACAGTGAGGCACTGTTGCAGGTAGAGGTTTCTGCATTGCTTCTTGGCACACTCTATAACTCCCTGGTTCATGGGCTGGATAAGGGCAGTGGTGTTGGCTGGCAGAACAAGGCTTTGATTCATCCATCCTTGCTGCAGAGTTTGCTTGAGGAATGATGGGCTGGTGCATTGTCCAACTCCAACAGCAATACTGCCTTCATGACATCGGGACTGATGCCATACCTTTTTTTGGTGCTGCCTCACGGAAGGGTCGGAGCTGTAGTGGAACCAGTCATGAACCATATCCTGGGTAAACTGGGCGGACTAGTTACCATGGTACTCTACAGGAAGCTTGGTCATGATATCCTTGAGTGACCTGGGTTGCTTACTCTTACCTATTATGATTATAGGTGATGAGAGCCATCGCCATTGGCATAGGGCAGAATGGAGAGATGCTCCTTCACTGTTTTATGTGCTGGAGTGCTGCTAGTGTCTTTTGAAGCCTGTGTATTTTGAGGAAGAGCATGCCAGAAGAGCCCACTTTCATCCCCATTGTAGATTTGAAATTCATGCAAGCCTTCCTCTTCCATCACCTTACAAAGATGCTGGACGTATGGCTTCACAGCACCAACATTGGCACTAAGCATGTCTTCAGTTATGGCCTTGTTAACAGTGCAGTAGTGCATCCTGAACCCCCACAACCAGCCATCACTACACTTGAAATCTTCAATTCCACGGTGGGTAGCAAGCCTTTGTGCTGCATGTTGGAAGTCCAGACCACACTCAGGGATGTCCTCAGCTCACTCCTGCTTTTTTTTTTTTTTTTTTTTTTTAATGCAAGGAAGAAGGAGCCAAAGCCCACAGGCCTGCATACTGTTCCTTCCAAGAAAAAGCAAAAAAATACAAAAGAGAGCCAAATTCAAGATCTGTTCATTTCGAGATGCCTGGACACACTGTGTTTGAAAGACTGGAGATCATAGGAAGTAGGAAATACAGACAGAGGAAGACAGTTCCAGAGTTGACCAGTTGCATAAATGAAGGACTGGGAGTAACGGTTAACTCTTGCATTAGAGAGTTGGACAGAAAAGGGATGAGAGTTTGTTGCTAGATGGGTGCTATGTGCCCGTCGTAGAGGTGGAGGGATGCAAGCAGACAGTTCGGAGGAACAGTGACCGTTGAAGTAGCGATAGAAGAGAGATAAAGATACAACAGTGCGGCGAAGAGACAAAGGTTGAAGGGAATCAGTAAGAGGAGGAGAGTTAACGAGATGAAAAGCCATTGACTCCACCCTATTGAGAAGAGCTGCATGTGGGGAGCCTCCCCACACATGAGAGTTGTACTCCATACACGGGCGAATAAAACCCGTGTACAAGGTCAACAACTGTGCAGGGGTAAAGGAAGTTCGGAATCGGCTTAGCGCACCTAATCTCTTGGAAGCAGATTTCACAAGAGATGTAATTTGTTCTTTCCAAGACAAATCCTGAAAGAATGAAACCCCAGGCATATTCAAGGATGATGCAGGACATAACTGTTCATTATTAAACATTAGTGGGTAATCCTGAGGAAGATTTTGTCGGGTTGATAAGTGTAAGAACTGAGTTTTTGATGCATTAAAAATAACAAGATTATTTTTACCCCAATCAGAGATACGAGCCAAGTCAGAAATTAGGCGTGCCATAGCTTTATCCCTTTTTTGTTGAAGTAACAGCTGAGATGGACGTTGCGGAAACCGAATGGAAAGGTGAAGGGTGGAATCATCAGCATATGAGTGGATAGGGTTAGATGTACAGCTTAGAAGGTCATTGATGAATAAAAGGAAGAGAGTTGGTGACAGGACAGAGCCCTGAGGAACACCACTGTTGATAGGTCTAGGAGAAGAACAGTGGCCGTCTACAACAGCGGCTATAGAACGACCAGAAAGGAAGCTAGAGATGAAGGCACAGATAGAAGGATAGAAACCGTAGGAGGGCAGTTTGGAAATTAAAGATTTATGCCAGACTCGATCGAAAGCCTTTGAGATGTCAAGTGCAATGACAAAGCTTTCTCCAAAGTCCCGAAAGGAGGATGACCAGGAGTCTGAAAGGTAGGTGAGAAGATTGCCAGTGGAGCGTCCCTGACGGAACCCATACTGACGATCAGAAAGAAGATTGTGACAGGAAAGATGCTTTAAAATTTTTCTGTTAAGAATTGACTCGAAAACTTTTGATACGCAGGATGTTAAAGCAATTGGACGATAGTTAGAGGGTTGGGAATGGTCACCCTTCTTTGGGACTGGCTGAATGAGATCAAACTTCCAGCAAGAAGGAAAGGTACAAGTTGATAAGCAAAGGCGAAAGAGTTTCAGTAGGCAGGGTGTAAGCACAGAAACACAGTTTTTGAGGACAACAGGAGGGACTCCATCAGGCCCATATGCCTTGTTAGTATTGAGGCCAGTGATGGCAGAAAATACATCAGCTGAAGAAATTATAATGTCAGTCAAGAGGAAGTCAGAGGGGGGAAGTGATGGAGGAATAGCACCGGAATCGTCTAAGGTGGAATTGGAGGAGAAAGTCTGAGCGAAGAGATCTGCTTTATCAGTAGAAGAAATAGCTACAGAGCCATCATAGTAGAAAAGAGGAGGGAAGGATGATGAGGTAAAGTTGTTAGAAAGGTTTTTGGCAAGGTGCCAGAAGGAGCGAGAAGAATTCGAGTTGGAGAGTTGAGAACATTTAGCACGGATGAAATTATTTTTAGCAGAGCGAAGAACAGACTTAGCACAATTCCGGGCAGAAATATATAAAAGATGTGATTCAGGGGTGGGTTGGCTCCGGTACCTCTTATAGGCCCTCTCCTTGTTGCAGACAGCATTAGAACAAGCGTGATTAAACCAGTGCATTCTTGCATTAGTCAAAGAATATGAGAAAGGAATGTATGCTTCCATGCCCCAGAGAATAACCTCCATAATGCGCAAGGCACACTCAGATGGTTCCCGGCCATGGAAGCAATAATCATTCCAAGGAAAATCAAAGAAGTACTTCCTGAGGGCCTCCCAATCTGCAGCTCTAAAGTGCCACAGGCGGTGTTTCTTTGGAGGGTCCACAGGCCGTACCGGAGTAATAGGACAGGTTAAGGTAATGAAGTTATGATCGGAGGAGCCCAACGGAGAGAAAAGATTAACAGTGTAAGCAGAAGGATTAGTTGTTAGGAAAAGGTCAAGTATGTTGGAACTCTCTCCAAGGCAGTCAGGGATACAGGTATGGTGCTGTACAAGCTGCTCTAGGTCATTAAGGATAGAAAAGATGTAGGCTTGTTCACCAGGTGGATCAGTGAAAGGAGAGGAGAGCCAAAGGTGGTGGTGAACATTGAAATCTCCTAGAATGGAGATTTCAGAGAAAGGAGAAATGGATAGAATGTGTTCCATCGTAGAAGTAAGATAGTCAAAGAATTTTTGATAGTCAGTAGAATTAGGAGATAAGTAAACAGCACAGATATATTTAGTCAGAGAATGACAGGAAAGCCGAAGCCAGAGAGTAGAAAATTCAGAAGAATCAAGTTCGGAAACATGAGAGCAAGACAGATCGTTGCGTACATATACGCAACAGCCACTTTTGGCTTTGAAATGAGAATAGAGAAAGTGGGAGGATACAGAAAAGGGTTTGCTGTCAGTTGCCTCAGACAGCTGAGTCTCAGTGAGAAAGAGAAGGTGAGGTTCAGAGGAGAAGAGGTGGTGCTCAACAGAGCGAAAGTTAGAGGAAAGGCCGCGAATGTTACAGAAATGAAGAAGGAGTGAGTCAGACAGTGGTTCCAGGCAGCTCTGGGAGTCGTCACTGGGAGAGGGGCGGATGGTGGGGGCATTTATGTTCCCCCCCCCCTGGGGACTCCGAGGCATGATTTTTGTTCGCCATTTTCTCTTCTACAAATTTTGAAAAGGAAGTGTAGTGTGTAGTGTGCATGTAGTTTGGTGTTGACAGTTAGAGAAACTTGTATTGGAGAGCATGCTGGTCTACTCTCTGTGTTACTGAGACACTGAAAAAGTTCAGCAAAGGGGGATGGTCAGGAACAAGTCCTGAAGGCTGATGAAACGGGAGCCCCAGTTCTCCCTGTCATCGGCCTTCCATCCACCTTGGGAGTACTGCCCTGCTCGACTGGTGCTACAGTCTACTCCTTACAGTGACTCTGCTCTCTCTATTCCCATTCATCAGGCTTTCAAAATATTCTTTACATCTGGTCCCTACTCCTTCCCCATGGGTTAATAATCTACCACCTACATCCTT
>JAGKTI010000704.1:82090-96475 GCA_018397915.1 Birgus latro | reverse complement strand
CCCCCACCACAGGGGGGGGGACACAATCTGTCTGGCCCATATGCCTTGTTAGTATTGTGGCCAGTGATGACAAAAAAAAAATCAGCTGAAGAAATTTTAATGTCAGTCATGAGGAAGTCAGAGTGGGGAAGTGATGGACGAATAGCACCGGAATCGTCTAAGGTGGAATTGGAGGAGAAAGTCTGAGCTAAGAGATCTGGTTTATCAGTAGAAGAAATAGCTACAGAGCCATCAGAGTAGAAAAGAGGAGGGAAGGATGATGAGGTAAAGTTGTTAGAAAGGTTTTTGGCAAGGTGCCAGAAGCAGCAAGAAGAATTCGAGTTGGGGAGTTGAGAACATTTAGAACGGATGAAATTATTTCTAGCAGAGCAAAGAACAGACTTAGCACGATTCCAGGCATGCCTTCTTGGTTATAATGGAGGCTGCATTCTATGGCATCCAAAATGTCAGGAGCTCACTTTACAGTTTTCGTTCACTGTCACTTGATCTTTAAACTTGCCAAAGGTTGCCAGGATTTTGCTTACATTTCGGATCCGTAAATCTCCACTATCCATGACCATGGCTTGTGACTGATACAGGTCACTTCTTTGCACGCTCTACAAGGGTAGGTCGCCTTCTGCAGCGTGACACCAGATCTGGCTCACTTTGCCACCGCAATTTTGCATTTTCAAAACCAACTCGCACACTCCAATTATCTAATTTTTTTACCCCCCACCAAGCTCTAGGCATTTCACATCATGGAAACTTACATATCAAGTGGACTGTAAGTACTTTTTAGTGCTGGTGACAGATATGTAGCCTACAATGAAAACTGTGGTAGCTCTCTACGGTAGTGGTACAACTCTGGTTGTACTGTTAAAGCATATGAGGTTTTCCAGCTGTAAAATGTTGCCCGTGACACAGAAGAGCTTCCTTTTACAGTACTTAAATGATATGAATGATAGCATTCTACCCTAATATTGGATTTTCTGAGGTTTCCCAAAATAGTACAGTAATCTCTCAATTATCCGGACGACCACTACCTGGACAATCTATTACCCAGACATTGTAATCCAGCTGTTCCAAACCATTATTTGTACTTTTTTTCTCGCTATCCGGACGAAATGCTTGTGTCCAATTGGAAATTATGGTCACAAGAAAAATATCCACCCGGACCGGCAGGAATAGCCTGGTGGCGCTGCCATGTCTAGCTGGTTAGTTTACCCAGCATCTGCCAGAGACCCCCTTCGCTCAATCTCAGATCCCGCTCGATGTAAATAGTTGTTATGGCGGCACATGTGGTGGTTTTTGTGGTTGTTCCCTACCTGCTTCTGGCCTTGCTATTCCTTGCATGCCTCTTCCTACAAAGTGTGATGATGGCCCTTTCACCAGGGAAAATGAAGAGGGTAGTGCTGGCTCTTCAGAGGCGGGAGATCGTGGGTAAGATTGATGCGGGATGGTCGAATCGAGAGTGATGACACTGATTTTATTCTAGCTTACTGTACTGTACCATGATTTTATTCTATTTTATCTTGATTTTATTCCATTTTACCATTATGTTTTGTGTGCCCACTGCATTCTGAGGTTTGCTTGACCAGATAGAGTAGTGTTAAACAACAGGAACAAGCGTTGTATGATGTACTGTGGTGGCCTTTTACATTGGGTTTCAAAGTTAAGTTATGTATGAATGGGGACCAGGGGAGAAGTCCACTGACTGGACATGCCTTTGGCTCTATTACGTCAGATAATCAAGGGATTACTGTAATATGGAGTACTGAATAAGTAAATGTGGGCAGAAACCATGACAGTTCTTGGAGGTGTGACTTGGGAGGTACTGTGTGCTTCTTTTGGGGGGATTGCCATTGCTTCCTTCCTCTTGATCCAACAGGGCTGGAAGCTTTGTATACTATCTATCTATATACCTAGACTGCTTCCCCCAAAGAAAGGGAGGTAGCTGAGCCAGGACAACACACTCCTAATTTACTCATCCACACACACACACACACTTATTCGTATCTTAGCCCCAAGGGGAGAATGGACAGATCCTCACCGCACCACAATGCACGAGGGTTAACTGTAAAGTGCAATCAGCGACATCCACAGCACGGCCTGACAGAAGAGCTGGTTTACCCCTGCCACATCATAATGGACCAATTCTCTTACCTGTACCTGACCTGATCAAAAGCTAATCAGACCTAATGAGGAAGAATATCCCCTCAGGGCCATGTCACCATTTATTCATTCATTCACAATTTCTCTCCAATCATTCCTTTCACATGCAGCCACTCTTCCTTGCTCAACTGACATCCCTCTCGCATCTAACACTCTCATCACACTGTCCATCCACCCTATTCGTGGTCTTCCTCTCAGCCTTACTCCTCTCACATCCGATCCAGGTATCTTTTTCACCAATCTTTCTTCATCCATTCTCTCCATATGCCCAAACCATTGCAACACTCTCTGCTCAACTCAATCAGCCATCTCCCGCATAACTCCAGTTCTCCTTCGCACTTCATCATTTCTCACTCGATCCATACGCGTCACTCCACACATACTCCTCAGACATCTCATCTCCATTACATTCAAACTTTTCCTCTCTGCTACACCCATATTCCATGTTTCAGCCCCATATAACGAAGTCAGTACCACTACACCCTCAGCCTTCTCTTTACATCCAAGCAAACAACATCTAAATACTTTTTTCATTCCTCCCAGCACCTTTCCTACTTCATTCATTCTAAACTTCACTTCTACATCTATTCTGCCATCCACAGCAACATGTGACCCTAAATACTTAAAACACTCGACCTCCTGAGGCAACTCACCATTCAAAACTATATTCATCCTCCTACCATCTACTAACCTTGTACACTTCATCACTTTACTCATATTCTCATTTACTCTCAATTTCCACCTTTCACACACCCTTCCAGACTCCTGTATCAACTGTCTCAGTCTCACCTCCGAATCAGCCACCAGTGCAGTATCATCCACAAACAGCAGCTGATTCAGATTCCACTCTCTATTACTGGAAATAATAAGTTGACAAACTTTTCAGGGGCATGAATGATGTATGAATGATGTCTGGCCCATTCCATTGGATACAGTGGTATTATCCCACTTTTGTACTTTCTCTTTCACATCTCTGGCTCTTACATCACACAATCTTCAGCTGGGAAATGTAGCATAGCAATGAAAATCTATAGCATAATGAAAACAGTCCATGTAATATTGAACTGGAAATGTTAAGAAGTCTAAAAATATGCTTTAATAAAATATCAAACTTATAGTCCACTCACTAAACTGATTGTAGTCAATGCACTCATTCTGGGGGATGTTGATACACTGGAACCATGCCAGTGTGTAGAAGAGGGTCACAATGATGAGTGCAGCAAACATCAGCAGCCACGCCAGTGACAGCAGGTAAGTGATACCCATAAACTGGAAAGAAATCATATACAAAGTTACAGTATTATGAAAGCCTATCTATCTATCTATCTATTGCCAGACACCATAATCCCGTAAGGGGTGGCCATTTGACTTTTGAGTTATTTTTTTTTTTTACGGGAAGGGGCACTAACCCTCCACCAACCCACTTGTTGACACGTAGGGAGCACGTATGGTTTGGTTATATGGTTACCACCCAGCGTTGTAAATGGTTTCTTGGCTTACAGGAAACCATTTGGCTTGTCACTCAATGTAATGCCACCTGTAAAGGAAAGAAAAGCAGTAAGAAGTGACAGGAAATATAAGAGAAATAGGAAGAAAGGAGGGCAGGCACAGAAAAAGAATGATAAAGGCTAAGGAAGAAGTAGGCAGCACTACATCAAGTGAGTGGCTTCCAGTTACTTACAGACTGAAGAAAGTTTAACACACATGATAACAACATACTTTAAATACTTTAATTTTGGGGATAAAATTGCTATGAACACACTAAAGTGCATATAAACTGTTGTACCATACCTGCAAATCTATGGAAATATTATTGCACTCAGCACATTAGCTAAAGTTATCTCTGTTATGAGAGAGTTACTGTCAGGGCATTACGAAGAACAAGAAAAACTTACAATTGCACAGGAGATTCTGCCTCCTACTCGGCCACGCCAGGTACGGTAAACTTTGTTCCTGGTGTCTCCTGTTGAGAGGCAGCCAACGAACAGTATCATCAAACCCAGGCCACCCATTCCAGCACCCACCACCATAAATGTCAACTGTACTGGCTCAACCCTGCAGGAGAACACTAACCTGTGAGGCTCTGCAGCACAAGTCCCTAAGCTATAAAAAGACCCTATGATGCAGGGAATAAATAAGCAATATCAGGATTAAAAGTTCACCAACCCTTCCCAGTCAGCTGTGGCAATGAGAGGCATTAAATATGTTTGTGATAACAATATGAAGCATAAAACAAGAAGAGTATGAGAAGAAGGGATACTATCTGATATTCGGTGAAGAATGAAAACTATGTAAGACAGGACACAGTGCTGGCAGGAGATTGTTAGTGAACTTTGTTCGTGATAGTACAGTACACAGATATACAAGTATATGAACTTTTTTCACTCAGCTGAAACCAGTCAGCAGCTAACAGTTAATTTAATAAATATTTAGTTGTATACAGCAGTTTTTGAGGAAAAATGTTTTAATAACTAATGCTTCAGAATATTAAACAACAATTTGAGTTTCTGAACTTTTCTAGAATGAAATGAGCAACAATGCAACTGAACAGCAATATAATATCCTACAACTATGCAGGACCACAATGTAGATAGTTCATGATTCTTCTGGTAACCATGCTGCATAATTTCATATCACAAACTTCAAAGCACAGCATTGCCAATCAGAGGCATGGGACAATATGTCACCTGACCTATATGGGGGGAATGGGCAAGCTAAAATCACTAAGTCAAAGGGTGTCTTTTTCAGTTTATTTCTGCCATCTCCTTCAATTTTATTAAGCTTAGAATGAAGTTTTTCAGCTGGAGGGGTTATATACAGCCTTATTAACCCCATCAGTATGTGAGGTCTACCCTAAGCTGAATAAAACTGTTGAGTAACAGCATGAGTAAACTAAAAGGGACATCACCCATTTTCAGTAGGTTATGAAATGAGCTGGAGGGATAGTGGGAGATCAAGAATACAGTGTTTATAACAAAGGAATCTCAGAGGATACAGGAAAAAGATGTGAATTTCATACAGGAAGAGGTAACAAAATGAAGGATATTAGTACAGATTCACAGAGCAAATGACATTCAGTTTGACATCCAAGAGACATGCTGTTAAATGATGTGCTCCTGTTGTTGATGCTGTTTAGGCAATTCCAGCAACTCATCTCACCTACAGCAAGAGTATCAGAATATATGTTATTAGTAAATTCAGGGGGTGGAAACATCATACAATCCATGCACTGTGTTTGATAGGTTGCCATATTCTCACTGGCACTGGAGATTTTATAGTCCCTCTTCCTTTAGCGATATATTTTCCATCTTACACCTTGCTTTCTATTCTATGCTCTGTATGTATGCTTACTGTCAACACAGTTTGAATAAGTAAAATACAAGAGGTTCATTAACCCTTTAAAGCTGACTATGTATTTTTTTTTTACTTGGTTCTTGCTATCTCCAGGCAATTTTATTCAGTTAAGGGAAGACTTCAGAGCAGAGCTAGACACGGCCTTCATTAACTCATTCGATATTTGAAATTCTTTCAAGCTGAATAAAATGGAGGTAGCCAGAACAAAATACAAAGTATGTCACTGGACTGAGAAGGTTAAGGTGCATTATGCAAAATCAATCGCTGAAGAAGAGATGTTCATAATCCCCATAGCCAAGAAGAAGTACGACTTAGGGTGCTATGACTTCAGTGTCTGCCTAAGAGACTAGTTTCTGAACTGCTGACCTACAGAAAGAAAGTGTGTTAATCCTACAACTGTACACATATAGCTGGCACATGATTATTCAGACTGTACACAGTCTTCTCATTATATTATAAAAACTTATCAGCATTAACCCCTTCAGTCCTTTTTTGTATATATATGCTACCTTCAGACAATTTTACTCAGCCTAAGGGGGATCTCTTGTAGTCCAGAGGGTAGTCAACACTACATCTACCCAATTCAAAAGGTCTCTCGCAAGCTGCATAAAATAATCTTGAGGTATTTGGAATAAAATAACAGATACATAATCAGACTGAAGAGGATAAAAACTTTGCATTACTATATTTAACAAAAATCAAGGTGGGATGGTAAGAAATTATCTTGGTGCACACAATCAGTGAACACAAATGCTCCTATAAAATATATGCAGTACTGTTCTCAAGCGCCTATGGAATGGCTATACCTAAATGCCTGTACTAACTGGAAGGATAAAATAAAAACAAATTAAATTTGTACAGATAACATCTGGACAATCACTAACAGTAGGAGGACTGCTGAACCTCAGAAATGGGCTATCATGCCTATGAGAAGAGATGAACACACAGGAAAAACAGGAGTAAATTCTTGTCACATTCTGTTGAATAATCAGTCATGTGACCATACAACATGGCACATGTTGCTGTCTAAAGCAGCCCAGTCCCAAAATTTTTAGCATGCATAAAGGACTACCAATACAGTACCTACACTAATACAGTAAAAGAAAACCTATACCAGTACAGTGCTAAAAACTGAACAGTGAACCAATGATCTGAATAACTGCCCCATCTAAATTTGTGAACTCTCCCAGTGAACTATAGAAAACTACAGTGCTTGCATCAGCCACCTGTGACATGTTGTTACACTAACAAACTGCATGTCACCCTAATAAATAACACTATTGCTAATACATAACTACTGAAGTTGTATTAGTCAAAGTTTCTTCATACAATGGATAAATGTTCAAGAGTAGGTTTAGTAACACTCAACAGCCAGGGAGGTATCATACAGAGCCAGCAATGTGAGAAATATAAAGGGATAATACAAATATACTGTACTGCATACCATGTGTTTGCTGTAGTAAGGAATATTCAAATATTATATCAAATATTCTACTCATAACCACCAGGAAATATTTAGCCGCATTAGAGCAATGGTTACCAATATATCTACAAAATACCAACAAAGGTGGACTACAATATTTTAATTGATATTTTAAATATTTTAATAAATGAATTTACCATAAATATACTAAGAGGGATCTCTCACAAGCATTTCCTGATAGTTATTAGTTTGGTAGCACATGACACAGACTGCTGTGTTGTAGCGTGTTGACTGCCTATGGTGTGTGAGAGGGGATGCAGAACAGGCAGCAGGTCACTACAGCTGAGGTCACACACACTATTACCTGTATTCTCGGTCCCTGCTCAGGTGGCGGCCACATACCAACAGGAATAAAGAAAAAATATATCTGGCTTAAGTGGAGCTCAGAGTATATACCAAGTACACTCTGTTTCAACATTTAGTAAGTAATTTTTCAATTAAGAGATTATAGACACACAACATATGCTGATCAAACATCACAACACATGGAATTCAAACATATAACAAACACAGTTTGGTGATATGTCTTTTACAGAATTTAGTGTGGATATAACATACCAGTTACTCCGTGTTTAAAAATGGTAGCTTCCTTTATCATTTTCAATAGAAGCTTTATGTATCATAATGTACTTAAATTTTAGTACTACTGTATAGTACAAAAGACCCTCGCTTTAACAAACCTAAAAAGGCCAAAGATTGGATTTAATGGACACTCTGAAGGGCCCCAGTCAAACCGTTTGATATACCAGATAACATCCGTTAAATAAGGCACATCAAGTGACCCTTCCAGATGACTCTGGGCCCACCGGACACTTTTTCGGCTTTAACATACACAGTACAGTCTCCATACAACATGACATAAGTCATGAAGAACCTTATGCTGTACAGTATCAAGCTCATGTTAAAATGTGGCATATAGGTACAGGAATACCCCGCTATATGATCAACCGCTATACGATAACCTGCCACAGAGATGTAAAAAAAAATAACACCCCTCCCCACCTATCGATGGCCAGTCCCCTGTTATCCAATGGGCTTTTTCTCCGACTGTTTCTTTTTCAACCGATTTTGATGATATTTTAGACTTAAATTTTGTGCTTAGGCTGATTTATTAACTGTTTTTAGACTTAGATTAATGTGTTTTAGTCACTGGTGGGGTGAACATTGTCATTTTGGGGTACAGTATACTAAGTCTGATTTTTTCCAGACTTATTTTTGATGATTTTCAGGTTTCATTTTTGGGTTTAGGTGAGTTATAAACTGCTTTTAGGCTTAAGTCTGTTTTAAAGCTATTTGGGGGTTTAGGTGAACTAGAAACTTGTTTTTGGACTGATCTGGGTGGGTTTTGGACTTGGTTGGGGCTATACTTTCTATGTTGTAAAGTCCCTGATTAACGATACCCAGCCTCAACGATGGGTTTTCCCAAATGCACCCCATCTTTATGTCGAGGATGGCCTGTGTTTATATGTAAAACAGGGAGCTAGGTTCTGAGAGCCCCATACTTTTCTTGAAAAACATTTATGTAAAGATAGGTTATTACAAATACAGTATGTCTGTTTTAGGACACCCAAGGTAGTTTGTTTATATAAGATCTTGCCAACTAGACACATCGGTGCATCCTAACCTAAACCAGCCAAGATGTTTTGCTCCCCAACACCCCCCATAATTTTAACCACTTAGGATTGCAACTAAGGCTAACCTTGAAAGCCTCCAATACCACTCAGGCAAAAAATTCTAATCTAATCAGCACGTGAAAAACTGCCACCCAGCAACACGCATATTTCCCAAAGTATTACTTTCAGGGCATTTAGTCATTTAAAAAACAAATGCAGTGTGAAACTATTTTTGAAAGTATCACTAGTCATCAGCAACAAAGGAAAAAATATATTAAAATTGTCAGCAAGGCGTGACTGCATACAGCTTCTATGATAAACACAATTGCAGTAATCCTGAATAATATACAAGTCAGCCAAGCAGTATAATTTGTATAACAGTATAATTCATTAGACCTAAACTCACATAATCTTATCTATCCTCTTGTGCCAACACATTGGCTCTTTCCATACCCATAAGAGCCAAAGTTACCCAAGCCTGTCAGCTCTTTAAAAAAAGTCATCACAAAATTCTTTTCACACTCATTTCATTACACATGAAAACATGAATTTTACTACTCCCTCATCATTAATATCTTTAGTTTTTCATCACTCTCCAACAAAGAGCCTATCTACATCACAAACACCCCTGACTCATTTTATTCGATGGTCCAAATGTTACTCTCATTCGCATTAAGCTCCCACACCACATGCCACTTCATCCAGTAATTTTACTTCCCAAGAAATAAATGCTTTTCTTGTGCTCTTAGCACATTCAGGGTGCTTAGGCATTGTAACCAAGTCAGGATCCATGCACTCAGAGTTCTGGGATGAAATGAGGTGCAAGGGGAAAAAAATGCTTCTAGATATAATGACAGTCAACACAACAATTAGGCTGAGACAGGCAGGTATCGGACGTGGGTAACACGGGTCAGCTTGGGTCAAGGAACCCTAGCAGCGACCAAAAGCACAACGTATGAGTTGAAACAAATGCAACCGTCTGGAAATCCAATACCTAAACATACGTAATTTGTTTCTCCCACACAATTAACCCTTTCATTACTGGACGACGCAATGTCTAACCATGGGCAAGTTCTCAGGATGTGGGGCGGCCGGCCTTGGACGAGTGCTGGAAGAACCCCCCACTGTTTCCGTGCTCACAGTACTTCTTAAACATTTTATCCTCACACCTTTAGTTTTGCTTCTATCCCATGATTTTTTATTCTCCACAATCTCAAAGTAGTTGTCCTTGCTTATGGTGGTGATAAAAATGTTTGGCAAATATAATTATGCCCTAACTTATGATGTTTTTTTCTTTCCTTCGTGTTTTCTCATAGAAATACAATGTTTTATGGTAATTGTTACTGAGAAAGAGTTTTAGGAAATTTCATTAGCAACATTTTGGTATATCCACATTTACTGTTGGACAATTCGAGTCGGTTATACGTACCGCTAAAGGAAATTATCTTATGATAGCGCTGCAGTGCGGGAGTGGTGTTTTGCACGGCCAAAGCTGTTGATAATTATTTTCTCCCCTGTCTTTATTTATACCTCTATCTGCCTGATTTTTTATGCACATAATCTCAAATAGCTGTACTGTACTAGCTTATGGTGCTGATAAAAACATTCGGCGAATATAAAGTAATCTCCCCACTATCCGACGTAACAGAGCCAAAAGCACGTCTGGAAAGTGGTCTTGTTCGAATACTGGGTCCTGAAGCTCCAGCACCAGTCATTCCGGACCCTAACCTAACCTAAATCAGAGAACCACGTACCTACCTCCATACCGGACATGCATAGCACTTATTTAAGACCTCATTCACATAAATAATGGACACAATGCATGAATTAATTGAATTTTAACCAAAATATTATGATTTTGAGGTGAGTATGGGAGAGATGTTCACCAGTTGACAGCATAATGAACATAGGTAACATGAAAATCACAAAGAAAATCACCTTTTTCACAGCCTATGCACTCAAATATGGGACACAAGGCATGAAATAAATGAAAATTAACCAGAAAAATTATGATTTAGAGGTGAGTATGGCAAATATGTTCACCAGCTGACAGCATACTGAACATAGGTAACAGACATGATAATCACTAGGAAAATCAACTTCTTCACAGCATATGCACTCAAATATGGGACACAAAGCATAAATAAAATGCAACCAGAGAATGAGGATTTAGAAGTGATTATGGAAAATATTTGGCAGTTGACATTGTATTTACATGTCCATGGTGGTTGTTACAAATATTATCCCCACCTCTAAGGCTCTGACAGTTGTGAAAATGCTCTTGAAGCATGTACAGTAATCCAGTGTTGAACTGCACTTAATCCTTAGCACTGTGAATTATGACTGTTTAAACAAAAATGAACATTACCGCCAGCCATCCCAACAACCGCTTACTCATCCTGGCAGTCGAGAGAGAGCTGGGGGGAGGGGAAGGGAAGCCTGGGGAGTGCGAGAAGTGATCGTAAATACAGTTGTTCGGCGCCGCGTGCCCAATTCAAACTTACGGGTAAATTTTTTTTTTTCAATTTTTTGGCATTTTTGGGTTCCGAACGTCCCAGCCAAAGATGTCTGGACAGTGGGGCGTCTGGTTACTGGGCGTCCAGATAGTAGGGTGATCGCTAATTTATGATGTTTTTTCATTCCTTCTTGTTTCCTCATAGAAATATAAGTTTATGCTAACTGTTACTGAGAAACAATTTTATGAAATTTCATTAGCTACATCTTAGTAGACTGTATAAAGATTTATTGTTGGAAAATTCGGATTGGTTTTACATACCGCAAAAGGAAATTACCTTACGGTCGAACTGCAGTGCAGGAGCGGTGTTTCGCTAAATTATTTTCTCCCCTGCCTTTATTTATGCCTCTATCTGCCTGATTTTTTATTCACATAATATCGAATAGTTCTACATGCTTATGGTGTTCATAAAAACGATCGGCGAATATAAATTACGTGCTAATTTATGATTTTTTTCTTTCCTTCATGTTTTCTCATAGAAATATATGTTTTATGGTAACTGTTACCGAGAAGGAGTTTTAGGAAATTTCATTAGCTACATATTGGTATAAAAACATTTAATGTAGGACAATTCGGGTCAACTTTAGGTACCGCAAAAGGAAATTATCTCATTGTCGCGCTGCAGTGCGAGAGCTTTGTTTCGCTAAATTACTTTTTCCCCTGCCTTTATTTATGTATATGTTTGATTTTTTATTCAAGTAATCTCGAATAGTTGTACTTGCTTATGGTGTTGATAAAAACGTTCAGCAAACATAAATTATGAGCTAATTTACGAAGTTTGTTCTTTCCATAAAGCAAGAAAAACAGGGGGCGATTTTGTTTGACGCAGCTTGCATTGTCCAGTAACGAGCGGGTGAGATTAGGGTCGATGCAGCCTTCATCATCCAGTAATGAGCAGGTGACTCTTGCACCGCTACCCTAATATTGAAAGGGTTACATGATATAATTGCATTATTGAATAATAAGTTGGTTTCCTTTGTCTTAAATCACGACTCTACTGTTCTATCCATTCCATGGGATGCATTACTCAGCCCTTTGGGATCACCATGCACGCACAGGGTGATTCAAAATGTAGGTACCAACATTAATGACAGTTTTTCCCACTCACTTGGGCTAGGTTCAAGAGCGCAGGTAGGAAGTGCTGGTGATAATTCCAGCGGGCCTGGGCAGGACTGGTCTGTGGACACACTGTACCACATATGTTCAGCCTCAGTCTTGCTACATCTTTCATTGCATCAACAACACAACATATACGTCTCACATCTCTCGAGTGTGCCAGATGTTTTCCAATGGTGAATGTGAAAAATGGCTTCCTATAAGGGATCTCCTAGCACCTCCTCTTATCAAAAAGCAAAGAAGAGGATTATGACCAATGAAAATAAGATGGAAGTGACTGAGGCCACAAGAAAGGCATGAGCAGGAGCAACCTCTTGCACAAGTGTGGCCTTAACAGGGTGACCCTTCACAACATTGTGAAGGCTAATGACAAAACAAAGGAGGTAATAAAGAAAATGGAAGGTGGGAGGAAGGGAAAGAAATGCATTCAAGATCAGGAAGCTGCCCAACAAAAAACTTGACAACATGGTGTATAAGTGGTACAAGTAGCAGTAGACTGTAGCACCAGTCGAGCAGGGCAGTACTCCCAAGGTGGATGGAAGGCCGATGACAGGGAGAACTGGGGCTCCCGTTTCATCAGCCTTCAGGACTTGTTCCTGACCATCCCCCTTTGCTGAACTTTTTCAGTGTCTCAGTAACACAGAGAGTAGACCAGCATGCTCTCCAATACAAGTTTCTCTAACTGTCAACACCAAACTACATGCACACTACACACTACACTTCCTTTTCAAAATTTGTAGAAGAGAAAATGGCGAACAAAAATCATGCCTCGGAGTCCCCAGGGGGGGGGGAACATAAATGCCCCCACCATCCGCCCCTCTCCCAGTGACGACTCCCAGAGCTGCCTGGAACCACTGTCTGACTCACTCCTTCTTCATTTCTGTAACATTCGCAGCCTTTCCTCTAACTTTTGCTCAGTTGAACACCATCTCTTCTCCTCTAAACCTCACCTTCTCTTTCTCTCTGAGACTCAGCTGTCTGAGGCAACTGACAGCAAACCCTTTTCTGTATCCTCCTACTTTCTCTATTCTCGTTTCAAAGCCAAAGGTGGCTGTTGCGTATACGTACGCAACGATCTATCTTGCTCTCGTGTTCCTGAACTTGATTCTTCTGAATTCTCTGCTCTCTGGCTTCGGCTTTCCTGTCATTCTCTGACTAAATATATCTGTGCTGTTTACTTATCTCCTAATTCTACTGACTATCAAAAATTCTTTGACTATCTTACTTCTACGATGGAACACATTCTATCCATTTCTCCTTTCTCTGAAATCTCCATTCTAGGAGATTTCAATGTTCACCACCACCTTTGGCTCTCCTCTCCTTTCACTGATCCACCTGGTGAACAAGCCTACATCTTTTCTATCCTTAATGACCTAGAGCAGCTTGTACAGCACCCTACCCGTATCCCTGACTGCCTTGGAGAGAGTTCCAACATACTTGACCTTTTCCTAACAACTAATCCTTCTGCTTACACTGTTCATCTTTTCTCTCCGTTGGGCTCCTCCGATCACAATCTTATTGCCTTAACATGTCCAATCGCTCCAGTACGGCCTGTGGACCCTCCAAAGAAACGCCGCCTGTGGCACTTTGGAGCTGCAGATTGGGAGGCCCTCAGGAAGTACTTCTTTGATTTTCCATGGAATGATTATTGCTTCCATGGCCGGGAGCCATCTGAGTGTGCCTTGCGCGTTACGGAGGTTATTCTCTCAGGCATGGAAGCATACATTCCTTTCTCATATCCTCTGACTAATGCAAGAAAGCCTTGGTTTAATCACGCTTGTTCTAATGCTGTCCGCAACAAGGAGAGGGCCTATAAGAGGTACCGGAGCCAACCCACCCCTGAATCACACCTTTTATATATTTCTGCCCGGAATCGTGCTAAGTCTGTTCTTCGCTCTGCTAAAAACAATTTCATCCGTGCTAAATGTTCCCAACTCTCCAACTCGAATTCTTCTCGCTCCTTCTGGCACCTTGCCAAAAACCTTTCTAACAACTTTACCTCATCATCCTTCCCTCCTCTTTTCTACTCTGATGGCTCTGTAGCTATTTCTTCTACTGATAAAGCAGATCTCTTTGCTCAGACTTTCTCCTCCAATTCCACCTTAGACGATTCCGGTGCTATTCCTCCATCACTTCCCCCCCTCTGACTTCCT
>JAGKTI010000704.1:54490-82083 GCA_018397915.1 Birgus latro | reverse complement strand
TCTTCTCGCTCCTTCTGGCACCTTGCCAAAAACCTTTCTAACAACTTTACCTCATCATCCTTCCCTCCTCTTTTCTACTCTGATGGCTCTGTAGCTATTTCTTCTACTGATAAAGCAGATCTCTTTGCTCAGACTTTCTCCTCCAATTCCACCTTAGACGATTCCGGTGCTATTCCTCCATCACTTCCCCCCTCTGACTTCCTATTGTCTGACATTAAAATTTCTTCAGCTGATGTGTTCTCTGCCATTACTGGCCTCAATACTAAAAAGGCATACGGTCCTGATGGAGTCCCTCCTGTTGTCCTCAAAAACTGTGCTTCTGTGCTTACACCCTGCCTAGGTAAACTCTTTCGCCTTTGTCTCTCAACTTGTACCTTTCCTTCTTGCTGGAAGTTTGCTCTCATTCAGCCAGTCCCAAAGAAGGGTGACCATTCCCAACCCTCTAACTATCGTCCAATTGCTTTAACATCCTGCGTATCAAAAGTTTTCGAGTCAATTCTTAACAGAAAAATTTTAAAGCACCTTTCCTGTCACAACCTTCTTTCTGATCGTCAGTATGGGTTCCGTCAGGGACGCTCCACTGGCGATCTTCTCACCTNGGCATGGAAGCATACATTCCTTTCTCATATCCTCTGACTAATGCAAGAAAGCCTTGGTTTAATCACGCTTGTTCTAATGCTGTCCGCAACAAGGAGAGGGCCTATAAGAGGTACCGGAGCCAACCCACCCCTGAATCACACCTTTTATATATTTCTGCCCGGAATCGTGCTAAGTCTGTTCTTCGCTCTGCTAAAAACAATTTCATCCGTGCTAAATGTTCCCAACTCTCCAATTCGAATTCTTCTCGCTCCTTCTGGCACCTTGCCAAAAACCTTTCTAACAACTTTACCTCATCATCCTTCCCTCCTCTTTTCTACTCTGATGGCTCTGTAGCTATTTCTTCTACTGATAAAGCAGATCTCTGCTCAGACTTTCTCCTCCAATTCCACCTTAGACGATTCCGGTGCTATTCCTCCATCACTTCCCCCCTCTGACTTCCTATTGTCTGACATTAAAATTTCTTCAGCTGATGTGTTCTCTGCCATTACTGGCCTCTATACTAAAAAGGCATACGGTCCTGATGGAGTCCCTCCTGTTGTCCACAAAAACTGTGCTTCTGTGCTTACACCCTGCCTAGGTAGACTCTTTCGCCTTTGTCTCCCAACTTGTACCTTTCCTTCTTGCTGGAAGTTTGCTCTCATCCAGCCAGTCCCAAAGAAGGGTGACCATTCCCAACCCTCTGACTATCGTCCCATTGCTTTAACATCCTGCGTATCAAAAGTTTTCGAGTCAGTTCTTAACAGAAAAATTTTAAAGCACCTTTCCTGTCACAACCTTCTTTCTGATCATCAGTATGGGTTCCGTCAGGGACGCTCCACTGGCGATCTTCTCTCCTACCTTTCAGACTCTTGGTCATCCTCCTTTCGGGACTTTGGCAATAGCTTTGTCATTGCACTTGACATCTCAAAGGCTTTCGATCGAGTCTGGCATAAATCTTTAATTTCCAAACTGCCCTCCTACGGTTTCTATCCTTCTACTGTGCCTTCATCTCTAGCTTCCTTTCTGGTCGTTCTATAGCCGCTGTTGTAGATGGCCATCGTTCCTCTCCTAGACCTATCAACAGTGGTGTTCCTCAGGGTTCTGTCCTATCACCTACTCTCTTCCTTTTATTCATCAATGACCTTCTAAGCTGTACATCTAACCCTATCCACTCATATGCTGATGATTCCACCCTTCACCTTTCCATTTGGTTCCCGCAACGTCCATCTCAGCAGTTACTTCAACAAAAAAGGGATGAGGCTATGGCACACCTAATGTCTGATTTGGCTCATATCTCTGATTGGGGTAAAAATAATCTTGTTATTTTCAGTGCATCAAAAACTCAGTTCTTACACATATCAACCCGACAAAATCTTCCTCAGGATTACCCACTAATGTTTAATAATGAACAGTTATGTCCTGCATCATCCTTGAACATGCTTGGGGTTTCATTCTCTCAGGATTTGTCTTGGAAAGAACATATTACATCTCTTGTGAAATCTGCTTCCAAGAGATTAGGTGTGCTAAGCCGATTCCGTACTTTCTTTACCCCTGCACAGTTGTTGACCTTGTACACGGGTTTTATTCGCCCGTGTATGGAGTACAACTCTCATGTGTGGGGAGGCTCCCCACATGCAGCTCTTCTCAATAGGGTGGAGTCAAAGGCTTTTCGTCTCNCCTCCTACGGTTTCTATCCTTCTATCTGTGCCTTCATCTCTAGCTTCCTTTCTGGTCGTTCTATAGCCGCTGTTGTAGACGGCCATCGTTCCTCTCCTAGACCTATCAACAGTGGTGTTCCTCAGGGTTCTGTCCTATCACCTACTCTCTTCCTTTTATTCATCAATGACCTTCTAAGCTGTACATCTAACCCTATCCACTCATATGCTGATGATTCCACCCTTCACCTTTCCATTCGGTTCCCGCAACGTCCATCTCAGCAGTTACTTCAACAAAAAAGGGATGAGGCTATGGCACACCTAATGTCTGATTTGGCTCGTATCTCTGATTGGGGTAAAAATAATCTTGTTATTTTCAATGCATCAAAAACTCAGTTCTTACACATATCAACCCGACAAAATCTTCCTCAGGATTACCCACTAATGTTTAATAATGAACAGTTATGTCCTGCATCATCCTTGAACATGCTTGGGGTTTCATTCTCTCAGGATTTGTCTTGGAATGAACATATTACATCTCTTGTGAAATCTGCTTCCAAGAGATTAGGTGTGCTAAGCCGATTCCGTACTTTCTTTACCCCTGCACAGTTGTTGACCTTGTACACGGGTTTTATTCGCCCGTGTATGGAGTACAACTCTCATGTGTGGGGAGGCTCTCCACATGCAGCTCTTCTCAATAGGGTGGAGTCAAAGGCTTTTCGTCTCATTAACTCTCCTCCTCTTACTGATTCCCTTCAACCATTGTCTCTTCGCCGCACTGTTGCATCTTTATCTCTCTTCTATCGCTACTTCAATGGTCACTGTTCCTCTGAACTGTCTGCTTGCATCCCTCCACCTCTACGACGGGCACGTAGTACCCGTCTAGCAACAAACTCTCATCCCTTTTCTGTCCAACTCTCTAATGCAAGAGTTAACCGTTACTCCCAGTCTTTTATTTATGCAACTGGTCAACTCTGGAACTGTCTTCCTATGTCTGTATTTCCTACTTCCTATGATCTCCAGTCTTTCAAACGCAGTGTGTCCAGGCATCTCGAATTGAACGGATCTTGAATTTGGCTCTCTTTTGTACTGTTTTTGCTTTTTCTTGGAAGGAACAGTATGCAGGCCTGTGGCCTTTGGTTCCTTCTTCCATGCATAAAAAAAAAAAAAAAAAAAAAGGTTGAGTCCTTCCCTTTTTCCTCAACAACTGTGGTTTTTTTCTTACACCCTGCCTAGGTAAACTCTTTCGCCTCTGTCTATCAACTTGTACCTTTCCTTCTTGCCGGAAGTTTGCTTTCATTCAGCCAGTCCCAAAGAAAGGTGACCATTCTCAACCCTCTAACCATTGTCCAATTGCTTTAACATCCTGTGTTTCAAAAGTTTTTGAGTCAATTCTTAACAGAAAAATCTTAAAGCATCTTTCCTGTCAACTTGTACCTTTCCTTATTGCTGGAAGTTTGCTCTCATTCAGCTAGGCCCAAAGAAGGGTGACCATTCCCAACCATCAAACTATCGTCCAATTGCTTTAACATCCTGTCTCAAAAGTTTTCGAGTCAGTTCTTAACAGAAAAATCTTAAAGCATCTTTCCTGTCACAACCTTCTTTCTGATCGTCAGAATGGGTTCCATCAGGGACGCTCCACTGGCAATCTTCTCCCGTACCTTTCAGACTCCTGGTCATCCTCCTTTCGGGACTTTGGAGAAAACTTTGCCATTTCTCCTGACATCTCTAAGGCTTTCGATTGAGTCTGACATAAATCTTTAATTTCCAAACTGCCCTCCTACAGTTTCTATCCTTCTATCTGTGCCTTCATCTCTAGCTTCCTTTCTGGTCGTTCTATAGCCGCTGTTGTAGACGGCCATCGTTCTCCTAGACCTATCAACAGTGGTGTTCCTCAGGGCTCTGTTCTATCATCAACTCTCTTCCTTTTATTCATCAGTGACCTTCTAAGCTGTACATTTAACCCTATCCACTCATATGGTGATGGCTTCACCCTTCACCTTTCCATTCGGTTTCCGCAACGTCCATCTCAGCAGTCACTTCAACAAAAAAGGGATGAGGCTATGGCACACCTGATGTCTGACTTGGCTCATATCTCTGACTGGGGTAAAAATAATCTTGTTATTTTTAATACATCAAAAACTCAGTTCTTACACTTATCAGCCCGACAAAATCTTCCTCAGGATTACCCACTAATGTTTAATAATGTGCAACTCAGTCCTGCATCATCCTTGAACATGCTTGGGGTTTCATTCTCACGGGATTTATCTTGGAAAGAACATATTACAGCTCTTGTGAAATCTGCTTCCAAGAGATTAGGTGTGCTAAGCCGACTCCGAACTTTCTTTACCCCTGCACAGTTGTTGACCTTGTACACGGGTTTTATTCGCCCTTGTCTGGAGTACAACTCTCATGTGTGGGGAGGCTCCCCACATGCAGCTCTTCTCAATAGGGTGGAGTCAAAGGCTTTTCGTCTCATCAACTCTACTCCTCTTACTGATTCCCTTCAACCTTTTTCTCTTCGCCGCACTGTTGCATCTTTATCTCTCTTCTGTCACTACTTCAATGATCACCATTCCTCTGAACTGTCTGCTTGCATCCCTCCACCTCTACGACGGGCACGTAGTACCCGTCTAGCAACAAACTCTTATCCCTTTTCTGTCCAACTCTTTGATGCAAGAGTTAACCATTACTCCCAGTCCTTCATTTATGCAACTGGTCAACTCTGGAACTGTCTTCCTCTGTCTGTATTTCCTACTTCCTATGATCTCCAGTCTTTCAAACGCAGTGTGTCCAGGCATCTCGAAATGAATAGATCTTGAATTTGGGCTCTTTTTTGTATTGTTTTTGTTTGTTTTTGGAAGGAACAGTATGTGGGCCCATGGCCTTTGGTTCCTTCTTTGCATTAAAAAAAAAAAAAATGAGGATGATGATGATGGTGTGTCTGCCTTTGAATTAGAGGGGTTCATGACTGATGTGGAGCGTGTTGATGGTGTGGTGGAGTCGGGTGGTGTGGAGGGTGCCGGGGCCAGGGCACCGTAACGGTCTCATCCTGCCTAGGAACCCCATCTCTTAAAGTCGACTAAGCCTTTCCTGCATAGATTTAAAGTTAAGGGACTGTTGTGTGGGCTATACTTACTGTGTACATATGTTTAATGTCCCATAATACATAGGCAGAATGACAAACTAAGGGCCAAAGAGTTGACTTTTGAGGCAGCCACCCCTCCAATAAGAATTTTCCCCATAAGGTGTGTTATTTGTAAAGCGAAGTCTTCTACTGCCCAGATTCTCGTGTATTAAGCGAATGGACTGTATATTTCCAGATGATATACATAGTTGTCTGAGTCTCATGCTTATTGAATTTCAATCTGTGATCTGCAAATAATCGTGGTGTATGTGGCCAATATCATCAATTTACTGAATCGACTAGCCCCGGGCTCCTACGCTTCTCTGTGGGGCGACATAGGATTGGATAATGAATGAAAAAAAAAAATAAGATGTATGATAGATAATGTATAGTAACTTTAGGCATAAAAAATTAAATGAAACTGTATAGTGATTAGTCTTTTTGGCAGTAAATATGGTAATTTTAAATTGTAGCATTATACTATATTGGCTACCCTCATACAAAATACAGCATTATAGCTTCTATTATTTGTATAGCAGTATAACTGATGGTGCTTTGAAGCTGAGCAGCATAAAACATAATGTATAGATTATTCATATAAGTTTTTAGCAATGTAGTGCCTCTTTTCTGCCCCTTATCCCCTATACCTCCCTAGATCTGCCTATACTTATTAAGAAAACAATAAAATTATCTCCCCAGGCATTTTAAGTCATACTGTTGCTAGTTTTATGCACTATTTTATCTTTTAAAGTTTTAACTATTAGCTTTTAGTATGATAACAGATTTCTTTTTAAGCAGTTGGATTGTAGCTTTTGAATGTTACTGTATACCTGTATACAGTATTTGTGAGCTGTTAATTTGTGAAATGATATTAATGTACATATTGTATTATTCCAAGTTCTTCAGTACAGTGGTATATATTTTATCTGTAAATTTTCCAGTAGTAAATGTGTGTTGAGTAAAGGAGAAAAGATGACTTTTTCAGGTATGGAATTAGGGTGGTAACAGAAAGGAATAATTTGCTGCCAAGCATAGGGCCAGAATGTAGTATTTAAGGTGGCAAAACAGATGAAAGAGGGAAAGCAGGGATATCACAGGTGAGCAGTGTGTGAAGAATGATGAAGGAAAGGTAGTGGTGGACAGTGAGGATATTAAAGATGGTTGGAAAGAGCATTATAAATGTTTGCAGAATAAGGAATTTCACTGGAACAGGAAGGGTCTGGATTCAGTGGGTCCAGTGTTTGACCCTTGACCTTTGACTGATGCTGCCAGCATGAGAAGGGCAGTTGCCAAGATGCAGTTAGGGAAGGTGGTGGGTGTATCTGGGTTGACTGCCGAGATACTGAATGCTTCAGGAAATATAGAGTGGGTTTAGTTATTATTTGATAAATTTGATTTCATATGAGTGTGTTGTCCCAGATGCCTGGCTGAGGAGCGTAAGTGTAAATGTGCATAAGGAGAAGAGTTAGAAGTATAAACTTTTGGATCAGTTATTGAAGTTAATGGAGAGAGTCCTTGAAGGTATGATAAGGGAAAAGGTGAGTATTGATGAGATTCAGTTTGGGTTTACAGGCAGTGGGACCACTAATGCCATATTCATTGTCAAAAAATCAGGAAAAATATATAAGTAAGGAAAGTGAACTGTACAGTACTGTTACGAAGGGGGATTTGCCAGTTAGGTGTTTGAGAACCTTCTTAGTGTTTCCTGTTTACGGTAGGCTGGTTTCGGTACGAGTCAGAGTTGCCAGTTTGCCTGCTGTTCATGAGCATAGTTATTTCGTAAGTTATGCCTTAATTTTTATGCTCCTTTTCTCTATAATGTTTTATTTACGTGATTGTTCGTTAGATTATTTTATTTTATTTACGTTTGGTAATTGATTTAGAGTGTTATGTAATGTAAGAAGACTGGCATGTTTTGGTTGTCTCTTAGTTGGCAACTGTTAACTGTCGCACCGTCGAGTTCGTGCTAGAAATTTCCTGAATAATGCAAGCGTATATAATGAAGGGGTTGAGACACTAGCAGTTCAAAGGTTTAGTTGGGCCTCGGTCAGTTTGCGTGAAGTTTAGTTGGTGCAGCGTCAGTGAAGTGTTATTGAAGTTTGTGTAATTTCGGTAATTGCGAAAACAGTGAAGTGTAGTAACAGTGAAGTGTTGTCAAGCATTAAGTGTGAAGTGTTGTCAAGTATTAAGTGCAACTGCAGTTAGTAAAGTTTTTATAGCTCCAGTGCTGGTGGGAAAACTGAAGTGAAGTTAGAAAGCATTAAGTGGAATTATTTGGAAAATATAGACAGTGAACTTTAAGAAGCCAGTGTTTATTTTTGCCTCAGCTGATCTTGTGTGCTGTACACCTGAAGGCTGACCATAGGAAGAATGACTCACTGGGCAACGTCCTTCCTATACTGAACTACTTCTGTTGGAGCCTGTGGCAGTGTGGGGACTGGGACGTAACACTGGTGTCAGGAGTGGGATAATTTCAGGGCTGCACTGAGTCTAACCTTCGACATGGAAGCAGGAGGTGTGCAAACAAGGTCTCATGCTGGGCAGGAGGAGGAAATTTTCCTGGCGATGATAGTGAAGCTAATACAGGCACAAACTAAAGAAATCAAAGAAGCCCAAAGTAAAGAACAGAAGGAGCTCAGGAAGGAAATGAAAGAACAACTGAAGGCGTAGAGTGAACAACTAGAGGCACAACGTGAAGAACAGAAAGAGTTCAGGAATGAAATCAAAGAACAACTGCAAGCACAGAAAGAAGAACTGAAACAACTCAGGAACAAAATCAAAGAACGATATGTACAGCTTCAAGAGGCATTATGGGAGCAGTGGAGGGAATTACAACTGAGGATGCAAGGACAGTTAGATACATTCATGGGGGAAATGAAGGTAGAACAGGAACAACTGAAGGAGAAGATATATACTGAGCTATGGCAGCAGAAGTATGAGGTAAGCAATAATGTTGCTGAGGGCAAACAGCACATAGACGACCAGCTGAAGTCAATTAGTGAGGAAATAGTGACGGAGTGCAAACAGCATGTGGATAGCAAGCTGGAGATTAGTGAGGGAATAGTGGTGGAATGCAGACATGTAGATGACCAGCTGAAGACAGTTGGTGAGGGAATTCTGATGGAATGCAGACAGCATGTAGATAACCAGTTGAAGCATGTAGTTGACCATGTGAAGATAATTAGTGAGAAAATTGAGGTTGTAGAGAAATATTGCACTGCTGAGCCTCAGGTTAGTGTACAGGAAGCACACAAAAGGAATGGACAGTGTATGGTGAATCTTGACAGATCCCAGGCATCTAAAGGTAGCATTACAGGGTTGAATAATCAGAATGCAGAAGTTTTAAGTCCTGGCCTTAATTATGATGCCCCAATTTTTAGACCCCAAACCAGTGAAGTGCTTGGCTATAATGGGAGTCCAATTAAAAAGAAACCTCAGGAATCTGATGGTAGAGTATCCTGGGAAGCTTACCGTGCACAGTTCGAGTTGCTTGCGGATCAGAATGGCTGGGATGATAGGCAGAAGGCAGTGCAGCTTGCTACTAGCCTTAAGGGTGCTGCAGTGAAAATTCTGGGCCAGATGTCAGTGATGGAGAGGAACAGTTATCAGTCCCTAGTAGAAATGCTGGAGCGCAGATACGGAACCATGTACCAGACTGAGGTTTACGGAGCAAGATTCTGGAGCCGTATACGGGCTCTGGGAGAACCCTTACAGCAGCTTGCTCAAGACCTGGAGAGTTTGGCATATAAGGCGTACCCTGGAGCTGCACCTAACCTGTTGGGTATTGTACTGAGGGACCAGTTCATCGATGCTCTTGACAGTGCAGAGTTGAAAGTGCAGGTGAAGCAGGCACAACCCAGAAGCATGCAAGAAGCACTTGCAAGGGCTCTAGAGTTTGAGTCCTATGTCAGGTCAAGTACGTTCACTTTTCAGACAGGTCGTAGTGCAGGATTCAAGGCAAGAAAGGGGCAGGTATGTCTATCTATCTATCTGTCTATTGCCAGACGCCTTAATCCCGCACGGGGTGGCCACAAACACATCGCCTCCATGTCACTCTGTCCCCTGCCATTTCACTACCATGCTTCCAACTCACACCCCCCTCTCTCATATACCTCTCCACTCCATCCCTCCATCTCATCCTCGGCTTCCCCCTCCCTCTCGCCCCCTCCACCTCGCTCACATACACTCTCCTCGTCAGTCTTTCACTCTCCATCCTCTCCACATGCCCAAACCACCTTAATGTGTTTCTCCTAATGCTTCCCATCACGTCCTCAACCACACCACAACGCTCTTTCACTTCCTCATTTGTTAGTCTGTCTCTCCATGTGACTCCACATGCTCCTCTCAAATAACTCATTTCCACTGCTCTCACTCTTGACTTCTGTCCTTCCAACAGGGTCCAAGCTTCACTTCCATATGTCAGAGTTGGTATCACTATGTAACAACTTTTTCACTTCCATGTTCACCTCCCTGTTTCTTATCACTGCTTTCAACGAACCAGCAACCTTCCTTCCCTGCTGCACCCTTTTGAGCACTTCACCCTCCAGACTTCCATCCTTACTCATCACACTGCCCAAGTACTTAAATTCACTCACATTCTCCATATCCTTCCCATCCAATCTCATTGTACATTCACTGGCTTCACTTCTTTTGAAGACCATCACTTTACTCTTCCCTACATTCACCTTTAGATTCCGTTTCTTACACACTCTCCCAAACTCATCTACCAAGCCTTGCAGCTCCCCTTCGTCTTCGCTCAACAACACAGTATCATCTGCAAACAACAGTACAGGGAGTTTCCAAACACTGCCCTCTTTCACTAGGGCCACTCCAACATCCACTGCCCGACCTTGTATCTCTTTTATAACCCCATCCATATACAGATTGAACAACCATGGAGACATGACACATCCTTGTTTCAATCCAACCTTCAAATGGAAAAATTCACTCAGTTTGCCATCCACATGCACTGCAGCCTTAGCACCCTCATACATACTCTTCACTGCCTTCAACACCTTCCCATCCACTCCATATATTCTTAATACCTTCCACAAACCTTGTCTATCCACCCTGTCATATGCTTTCTCCAGATCCATGAAGGCTGCATACAACTTCTTGTCCTTCTCCAGAAACTTTTCCACTAAGGATCTAAGAATGAATATCTGGTCTACACAACCTCTTCCCTTCCTAAAACCTCCTTGTTCTTCTCCAACTAATTCGTCAGTAATTTCCCTAATTCTGTCAATAAGTATCCCACCATATACTTTTCCTTTTACACTGAGAAGGCAAATGCCCCTTTGATTACCACACACTGCTTCCCCTTTTCCTTTGTACAGAGGAATAATTATACCCGACTTCCAATCCTCCGGGACTCTACCCTCTTCCCAAGCCAATCTGCACACCTTCCACATCCATTCTATTACTACCTCTCCCCCATGCTTCAGCATTTCACCACACACTCCATCAGTTCCTGGGGTTTTCCCCATTTTAACTTTCTTCATTGCTTCCACCACTTCCATCCTGGTGATTTCTCTCTCTTTGATGGAAGTTGCTGGTGCTGTGGGAAGCCAGGACACAGAAAAGAGGACTGCTACAAGTGGAAGAGGGAACAGGAGAAGACCAGTGGAAGTTGCTGGTTCTGTGGGAAGCCGGGGCACAAGAAGGAGGATTGTCACAAATGGAAGAAGGAGCAAGAACAGAGTAGTGCAAGGAAATCTTCAGTTGTAAAAAGAGCATGTTGGACATGTAGTGAGGTGGGACACTTCAGTTCTGAGTGTCTGAAGAAGAAAAAGGATAAGAAGAAGGTTGCAGAAGACCAGAAAGAAGCGGAAAACTAGTGGAGGCTGGTGTGAAGGGGCAGCCACCAGCCAGCTTGTCCCAAGTAGCCCCACTGCTGAGAAAATGCAAGAGAACAGCAGTTGACTGTGCGAATAGATGGAAGGGTAGATGGAAAGAAGTGTTCCCTGGTGATTGATTCGGCCTCAGAGCAGACTTTTGTGAGGCCTGATGTGTTACATCATCGGTATCTGCCTGAGTCATCGGAACAACTGTGTGGCGTAACTGGGCACTGTGCAGAACTGAGGGGACCCCTGGATGCCCAGATTGAAGTGGCAGGGCAAGAGGCTACTCTTCCAGTTTATGTGGCCAACATGGAGGATCCTTGTCTTCTGGGTCTTGATTATCTGATGTCCATGGGGTGTGAGCTGGACTTCAACTCCACGAAGCTGAAGGTTCGAGGAAGGTCGGTTCCCGTCACGGCAGTGAAACGTACCAGTTATTGTGGCGAGGTGAGGGCACTCCGCACTACAGTGATACCCCCAAAATCAGAATTGTTGCTCCAGTGTAAGGTGAGTGGGTCTTTTGATAGCTGTATAGGGGTAGTGGAGCCAAATGTACGGTGCAAGACGAAGGCTGGAGTGATGGTGGGGAGAACACTGGTGGAAACAGGTGCAGATGAAGTGACGGTTGTGGTGGCCAATTTCTCCCGTGAGCCACAGAAGATCAATGAGGGAGAAATTGTGGGACTGTGCCAGGCGGTGGACCTTGAGTGGCATCAGAGGAAGGCCTGTAAAAGGAGCATAGTCAAGGAAGACGGGTACATGCCGGACCACCTACAGGACCTATTTTCAAGGAGAAGCCAATGCCTGGATGGCTCAAAAGTGCTGAAGTTGAGGCAGTTGCTGACGAAGTTTGCTGATGTGTTCTCCACTGGAGAGCTAGACCTGGGGTGCACTGACCTGGTGGAGCATCGTATAGACACTGGGGATCACTGCCTGATTAAACAATCAGCGCGGAGGATGGCGCCAGCCCAACGGCAAGAAATGGAGAAGGTGATGGAGAATCTCCAAAGTCAAGGGGTAATAGAAAAGTCCAACAGTCCTTGGGCCTCAGCAGTGGTTCTGGTAAGGAAGAAAGATGGCTCAGTAAGGTGCTGTGTAAATTATCAAGCCCTGAATGATGTGACAGCAAAGGATGCATACCCCTTGCCAAGAATTGACAACACCCTGGATGCTTTGTCAGGTGCTAAGTGGTTCTCCACCCTAGACATGAAGGCAGGATATCATCAGGTCAAGGTTGCAGAGAAGGACAAAGAGAAGACAGCCTTTTCATATGGGAGGGGTTTATGGCAGTTTAAGGTGATGCCTTTTGCCCTGTGCAATGCCCCAGCTACTTTTGAGCATCTAATGGACCGTGTACTGGAAGGCCTCCTCTGGCAGACGGCTCTCATCTATCTGGACAATGTAATTGTGTTTGCATGGACTTTTGACCAGGAATTAGAGAGTCTGTCAGAGGTGTTGGACAAGATCCGCGCAGCGCACCTCAAGCTGAACCCCAAGAAATGCTACTTGTTTCAGAAGGAAGTAAAGTACCTGGGACACATTGTAGGTGAAAGCGGTACTGACCCAGAGAAGGTGGCAGCTGTGGAAAACTGGCCGGTTCCAACTTGTGTGAAGGAGCTACAGAGTTTCCTTGGCTTGTGTACCTACTACCGGCATTTTGTCAAGGACTTTGTGACGATAGCTGCACCTCTGCACAAGCTGTTGGGGAAGAGACAGAAGTTTGCACGGACAGCAGAGACTCAGAAAGCCTTCGACGAACTCAAACTTGCATTGACAAGCTCTCCAGTATTGCGGTACCGTGATCGGAGTTAGCCATTTATCTTGGACTGTGACGCTAGTGACCATTGTATTGTTGGAGTCCTGTCGCAGAAGAAGAATTAAAAAGAATATGTGGTAGCATATTACAGCAAGAAGCTCAGCCCACCAGAGCGGAACTACTGTGTGACCCATAAGGAGCTCTTGGCAGTGATGAAGAACCTTGATTTCTTCCATCCCTACCTGTATGGGTCAAATTTCATCATCAAGACAGACCATGCGGCACTCAAGTGGCTGAAAACGCTAAAGAATCCAGAAGGACAACTGGCACGCTGGCTCAGGAAGCTAGACCAGCACTGGGCGGGTACATGGTAATGTTGACAGTTTGAATCGTCGTTCTTGTGATCTGGAATGACGGCAGTGTAGTAAAAAGGAAGATCATAGTAAGAAGTGCAGCCTTATTGCAGTGACAGGGCCAACGTCAGATGAAGCAGACCTGAAGAGGATGCAGATTTACAGCCAGTTATAGAGTGGCTGCAGCGGAGTACAGTGCGACCATCTTGGGAAGAAGTTTCCAGGTTGAGCCCCGCAACCAAGAGTTACTGGAGTCAGTGGGACCTTCTTCGTTTGAATAACGGACTACTGGAGCGTCAGTGGGAGTCACCCGATGGCCTCAGCAAGTATTGGCAACTGGTGGTTCAGAAGAAGATGAGGTCAGAGATCTTGGATGAATCCCATAACCAGATCACCAGTGGGCACCTGGGAGTGAAGAAAACTCTAAGCCAGCTGCGACAGAGGTTTTACTGGATTGGCATGTATCAGGATGTTGAAGATTGGTGTCGGGCCTGTGATGTGTGCTGTGCCAAGAAGGGACCCAAGAAACGTGGTTGCGGCCCTCTTTAACTGTACCAAGTGGGTGCACCGACGGAAAGAGTTGCAGTGGACATTGCTGGACCTTTGCCACTCACAGAAAGAGGAAACCGATATATATGTGTCACGATGGACTACTTCACAAAGTGGCCAGAAGCCTATGCCATCCCTGATCAAGAGGCTGCGACTGTTGCTCAGGTGTTGGTTGACCAGTTCTTCTGTCGTTTTGGGGTGCCACAAGAGCTACATTCAGACCAGGGTAGAAACTTTGAGTCTGCCGTGTTCCGTGAGTGCTGCCAGTTATTGGGGATCAGGAAGACCAGGACGACCCCACTAAGACCACAGTCAGATGGGATGGTGGAGAAATTCAACTGTTCCCTAGGTCAAGAACTGGCCAAGTACTGCGTAGATGGACAAACAGAATGGGACTAGAAATTACCTGCGTTGTTGTTGGTATATCGTTCTGCATCCCATGAGTCTACCAGCTACACCCCTGCAAAACTGACGTTGGGTCACGAGTTATGCTAACCCTTTGACTTTTTAATGGGAAGACCACCTGGTGAAGAGCTGCCTACAGACACCACCGGCTATGCAAAGCACCTTCATGAAAGGCTGGCTGAGATGCATCATCAAATGCGAGGAGCCCTCAAGTTTTCAGGAGAGGTGATGAAGTGCACGTATGATACCAAGGCAAGTGAGGTGAGCGTCATGGATGGCAATCAAGTTTGGCTATACAATCCACAGGGAAAGAAGAGTTTGGCTATACAATCCTCAGGGAAAGAAGGGAGAGTCACCGAAGCTGCAGAGCCCATGGGACGGGCCTTACACCGTGTTGGACCGCCTGTCAGACGTAACGTATCGGATTCGGGGAGGCAGGAAGTCTCGCCCAAAGGTGGTGCACATGAATCGTCTGTGGCAGTACCATGGGCCAGGACAGTACAGCTGGGGCGTCTCCGAGGGATCGTGCTCTCCCGCAGCTGAGGATGTTGAGGAGGACCACGGGGCTGAAGAGCTAGAGGATGGTGACAGTTTCCAGAGGGAAGAAGTGAATCAGGAAGAGGACCAAGACCTCCCCGGAGAAGTGGACTGTATGGAGGAGCAAGGACGTCGTCGGAAGTGGCACAGAAGAAGACCTGACAAGTTAAAGGATTATTTTGTGTATAGTTAGATGTTTCATTAGGATTAATTATGTTTGTATATACAGTACTGTGTAGTTTTGTCAGGACAACAAAGAACTAGGGAGGGGGTAATGTTACGAAGGGGGATTTGCCAGTTAGGTGTTAGAGAACCTTCTCGGTGTTTCCTGTTTATGGTAGGCTGGTTTTGGTACGAGTCAGAGTTGCCAGTTTGCGTGCTGTTCATGAGCGTAGTTATTTTGTAAGTTATGCATTAATTTTTATGCTTCTTTTCTCTATAATGTTTTATTTACGTGATTGTTCGTTAGATTATTTAATTTAAGTTTGGTAATTGATTTAGTGTTATGTAATGTAAGAAGACTGGCATGTTTTGGTTGTCTCTTAGTTGGCAACTGTTAACTATTGCACCGTCGAGTTCGTGCTAGAAGTTTCCTGAATAATGCAAGCTTATATAAGGAAGTGGATGAGACACTTGCAGTTTGAAGGTTTAGTTGGGCCTCGGTCAGTTTGTGTGAAGTTTAGTTGGTGTAGTGTCAGTGAAGTGTTATTGAAGTTTGTGTAATTTCGGTAATTGCGAAAACAGTGAAGTGTAGTAACAGTGAAGTGTTGTCAGGCATTAAGTGTGAAGTGTTGTCAAGTATTAAGTGCAACTGCAGTTAGTAAAGTTTTTATAGCTCCAGTGCTGGTGGGAAGACTGAAGTGAAGTTAGAAAGCATTAAGTGGAATTATTTGGAAAATAATGACAGTGAACTTTAAGAAGCCAGTGTTTATTTTCGCCTCAGCTGATCTTGTGTTAGTGGTAGGTGGTGGCGACCATCATCCACTCACTTGATGTAGTGCTGCCTACTTCTTCCTTAGCCTTTATCATTCTTTTTCTGTGCCTGCCCTCCTTTCTTCCTATTTCTCCTATATTTCCTGTCACTTCTTACTGCTTTTCTTTCCTTTACAGGTGGCATTACATTGAGTGACAAGCCAAATGGTTTCCTTTAAGCCAAGAAACCATTTACAACGCTGGGTGGTAACCATATAACCAAACCATACGTGCTCCCTACGTGTCAACAAGTGGGTTGGTGGAGGGTTAGTGCCCCTCCCCGTAAAAAAAAAAATAACTCAAAGTCAAATGGCCACCCCTTACGGGATTATGGTGTCTGGCAATAGATAGATAGATAGATGATCTTGTGTGCTGTACACCTGAAGGCTGACCATAGGAAGAACGACTCACTGAGCAACGTCCTTCCCATACTGAACTACTGCTGTTGGAGCCTGTGACAGTGTGGGGACTGGGACGTAACTACTTTGTTTTTATTGATTTGGACAAGGCCTTTGACAGAGTCCCATGGGAGGTTGCTGGAAGGGCAATGAGAAAGCATGGTATCAAGGAGTGGATGGTCTGAGTGATTATGACTTTATATGTGAATGCTAACATGCAGGTGAGAGTGAATGGAGATTTGAGGAATGAGATTTCTGTAAATATTGGCATATATCAAGGGTCAGTCATGAGCCCTTTATTGTTTGTCATGGTGCTTGAAGCTTTCTTATATGACTTTAGAAATGGACTCCCATGGGAGATGTTGTATGCTGATAACTTAATGTTGACTGCAGAGAATGAATGGGAGGTGGAGGAAAGATGTAAGAAATGGAGAGATGGAATGGGGCACTGTAGTTTAAGACTAATACAGATAAAACAAAAGTGATGATACCCAGGGCTGATGGTGGTAGTCAGAGGAGGGGGAGTGTGGCCATGAGCAGTTTGCCACACAGGTGTGGGAAGTAGCTCCATTTTGTGCAGTGTTTGTGATAAAAGGGTGCTTGCATGGTGTTAGAGGTAGACTGCAAAATAATGCTAATTTCGTGTTTGCAGTGTGTCACAGAGAGCATGCAGAGATTACCAGGAATAAAAGGATTATTCATTGCTTGAGAGTTTCTCAAGTGTGTCTTTTGTTATTTGGGGAACATGTTATGTGCTGGAGGTTGGACTGGAGCTCTGTGGCTAGGGTAAGGAATGGTTGGAGGAAATTCAGGGAGCTGTTTCCTCTCCCAACATTGAGAGGGTTCTCCCTCCATGCTAAGGGATTTCCGTAGGTGGTATGTGTCAGGAGTGTAATGCTATATGGTAGTGAGACCTGGACAGTAAATAAAGAGGATATTCATTGGCTCAAACATGCAGAAATGACAGTGATTAGTTGCATGTGTAATGTGTCCGTGAATGTGAGGCCTGGGGGGTGGTAGGATTATGACTGAAGAGTTGAGAGGAAAGATGGGACTGGAATGTATTGGTGTTGTGATGTGGAGGGGCAGACTGAGATGATATGGGCATGTTGAGAGGGTGGAGGATGACAGTTGGGTGCGGAAGGTGAGAAGTGTGAATGTCGGGGATAGGGATGCAAGAGGCAGACCAAAAACAACCTGATACAGGGTCATAGAATGTAACCTCAGGGGTAGGGGACTGAATAGGAAAGCTGTCAGAGATTGAACAATATGGAGAGCTACCATTAGGTAACCAAGGCCAATGCATACATGATTTTTTTTTTCTTTACTACTTATTCATCACATTCATGAAGCAGAAGTATTCCTTAGAGATACTGTTTTTAACCCCCACCGGGCTCATTGCCTCATATGAGGCGGTATGCAGGCCACCCTGCCCATGCTGATTGCCTTATGTGAGGCGATGGGTCTCCATGCCATAATTTCAAACATGAGGACGCATCAGCGGTTTCCATGGGAACATTGAGTCTTCGTTAGAGCAGTTGCCAAGCCCTGCCACATCACATTGCCAAATACCACATATTTAGTAATTTAGTTCTCATTTGTATTGTAGCAATGGCGGACTCACGCCTTTCTGCCTCCTGGCGTGCTGGCGACTTATCACCACTCTCATACCCACCCAAGAGGCGCAAATTACAAAAAGACGAGGGTGATGAAGAGTTTGAGCTCAAAAACACATGATTTGATGACAAAAAATCAATTTAATATTTTTAATAAAAGTCCGAAAACAATGACTCAGAGAAGGTAACCAGGTTGATAAGAATTAGCGCGGTGGGGGTCAGAGTAGCACTGTGTCTGCACACGTCTAAAACTTTAAGTGAAGATTGACTGTATCTGTAAATGTGTGAGGACTTAATGAGTGAAGCAGTATTCTTATATGAAGCAGTATTCTTGTACAAACTCATTTCAGATTTTTTGCTGCTTTGCATAGACAGTCCTTATTATAAGTCAGATATGTTTCAGATTATCTTAGATATTTCCATACAGTTAATGAGTTGGAAGAACTAGTAAATCAGCATTGTAGGTGGAAATGGAACTTTAATAGTCAGGTTTTCAGTATTTTACCAGGAGATTTAACCACACAATTTTGATGGCATATTTTGTGTTCTAGTAAATGCAGCCACCAGACGTTTATGTTTGGCTTTGGATGTAATTTTTGAGGTGAAGGAGTAAGATATAACCTTCATTAAGCCCTTCATAACTAGCGGTTTGTCCTGTGTTAATTAAAATAAACAGAAGGTAGCAAACTTAAAAATAAAATCACATCCTCTGATTGAAGGGCTAAATGGGAAGAGAGAACATAGAAAGGGACATCTTAAAGTAAGGACTTAGTGTATTTTATCTGTAAATTTTTGAAGATATAACCTCTTCATATTAACCTGGTTTAAAATTGCAGTCTGTCCATCTTGAATGCCAAGCTGAAACTAGGTCAGCAGTAGAATTTGATATTAACACAAAGAAGTGAATGGAAAGGATGTAGAGCTATAGTTCTTTCTTTTTTATTCTGCCATTCAGAAACGTGAAAAGGCTGCAAAGACAAGAAAATCATCCACCAAGTTTTTTTCATTTCATTTTTGAAGGCTCCAACATGCTTGCATGCACCGGTCTTGGTCACGTAATGGCGGCTCTCCATGCTGCTCGATCTATGGCAGCCTCTCTGTTCAGTCCCTTAACCCTGAGGTCACACTTAATGACCTCATCCCATGAACTTTTTTGGTCTACCCCTCGCAACCCCACCCCCATTATTAACGCTTCTCACTTTCTGAAACCCAGTTATCATCCCCCATCTTCTCCACATGCCCAAACCACCTCAATCTACCTCTCCTCATCACAGCACCAATACACTCCAGCCCCATCCTACTTCTCAACTCTTCCATCATAAACCCAACCCCCCCAGGCCTTGCATGTAGGGACGCATTGCACATCCACCTAATCATCTCCATTTCTGTACGTTTGAGCCTGCGAGTATCCTCTTCCCTCCCTCCCCAGGTCTTATTACAATACAGCATTACACTCCTAACACATGCTGCTTACAAAGACCCCTTAGCATGTAGGGAGAGCCCTCTCAGTGTCAAGAGAGGCAACAACTCTCTGAACTTCTTCCAACCACTTCTCACTGTAGCCACAGAGCTAGCTCCAGCCCCACCTCCAGCACATAACATGTCCCCCAAATAACAAAACTCTTCCACACACTCAAGAGACTCACCAGCAAGTTCAGTCCTTTCCATCCATCCATCCATCATCCAATCCTACTTCACACCTGACTATCTCCACCTGCTCTCCCCAACACACCGCACACATAAAATCAGCATTATCTCGCAGTCTACCTCTAATACCACTACATCTCTTATTCACCCACTTATCACAAACACTGCACAAGATGGAATTACTTCCCATGCCCTTGTGGCAAATTGCAAATGGTCACTCTCCCTCTTCTTTGACAGTACTGCCACCAACCCTAGATATCATCATGTTTGTTTTATCTGCTATTACTCTTAACCCCTTGTTCCCCATACCATCTCTCCAATTCCTAAATCTTTCCTCCACCTTCCTTTCATTCTCCTCAGTCAACACCAAATATCAGCATACAACATCTCCCATCGGAGTACATTTCTGAAGTCACTTGAGAGGACGTCAGATACCATGATGAACAACAGTGGACTAAAAACTGACCCCTGATGCACACCAACATTCACGGAAAACTCATCACTCAAATCTCCATTCACTCTTACCTGGGTGCGAGCACCCACATACATGGCCATAGCCACTCTAACCAGCCACTCCTCGATCCCAAGCTTTCTCATTGCTCACCATCTCTCTAGGGACTCTGTCAAAGGCCTTTTCCAAATCAGCAAAAACAAAGTGCAGTTCCCTTTTCTTTCCTATACATTTTTCCTGAAGCTGTCAAACAATGAATACGGCATCAGTGGTCCCCCTGCCTGGCATAAACCGAAACTACATCTCATCAGTATTGACTTTTTCTTTAATCATACCTTCTAGAACTCTCTCCATTACCTTCGTTATCTGATCTAAAAGCTTTATACGTCTATGATTTCCTCTTTCCAGTGCATCACCCTTCCCCTTGTACACATTTACAATTACACTCTTCAGCCAATCATCTGGGACAACACACTAATATATAATCATATATGTCAGATCAGTGACTAACCTCACTCCTATATCTCCTGAGGCCTTCATCATTTCAGCAGTCAAGCCAGACACACCTGCTGCCTTCCCCACCTGCATCTTGCCTATTGCCTCACTCACAGTAGCAGCATCAATGAAAGGCCAAGGGCCAAACACTGGATCTGCTGGCTCCAAACCTTCCCTGTCGCAGTCAAACTCCTCATTCAACAACGGCTATAATGCTCTCTCCACTACCCTTCCTTCATCATTCTTCACACACTACTCACCCATAATATCCTAATTATTCCTCTTCACCAGATTTACCATCTTAAATATCATTTTCTTCCATTCCACATGATTTAGGTTATCAAGTAAAAGTCCCTGTGACTCAGACTTCGCCCTGTATACCTCTCTTCTGGCCCTACGCTTGGCAGCCAAGTATTCCTTCTTGGTACCACCCTTCTTCCATTCCCAGAAAACCTTCTTTTCTCCTTAATTGCAGCTTCTACACCCTCATCCCAAAGCATAATGTGAAGTGATGGTAATGTACTGTACTGTTTTATTTTCCAGGTTTTCTCTTCCCTGCGGGGACATTAGAAGATGACAAGAGGGTCTGCTCAGGAGAAAGAAAGCTGTTTTGCAAAGATTATGTTAATCATGCTGAGATAATGTTCATACTGGCCACAGTATCTGCATTTTTGGTGATTCTGTCATTGGTAAGTAGAGATCTGTTTGTTTTCCTTAATGGGGATTAAATTATATTTAGCTCTACAGTAAGTGGAGCAGAATTAACCCCCTGAATAAGATGATGTCATTTTTAGTTTCTGTCTGCTCCCTTCTGACAGTTTTACTCAGCTTACAAAAGACTTCTCGAATGGAAAGAGTAACAAAGGAGGTATCTGATCCCTTCCATCAGACATGTCTGTCCTAAGGTGAATAAAGTTGTGTGTATGTAACCAAAATAAAATGAAAGTATGTCTGTGAGTTAAAGAGGTTAAGTGTTAGTGATACATGGGTTGGGAATTTGAAGAGACCCTTGTGTTTTAGTGTTTTCAAAGACTGGCTCATGTACTGTATGAAGTTCAAGACACTACTATACTTTTGATATTATGTTTTTTTTTCCCCAATTACAGGTACAATATTATTTATGCAAATTAATAACCATGCTATACCGTAATTCTAATGCCATTTAAGAACGTGCATTCAGATTATAAAAGAAATGCTACAAAGCGCAGTCATAGTTATTGAAGTTGGTTATAATCATTGCTCAAATCAGCTGAGATAAGAACTTTTTTTTTGTATTTGCTAATACCTGTAGCTAAAGTATATGGGTGTAATTATTTTTTATTAGCAATTTTGACATCAGTGTAGAGTTTACGGTATAAAAATTTGCATATTAAATATTTTTCCAGTTTTATTCCTGCACTGGACAACTGGTACCCAATTAACCCGTGGATTGCAAGCCACAGCTCAGGCTGGGTACTGTCGCGTTGTGAGCCACAGGTCAGGCTGTGCTAACTTTCCAGTGGCCATGCATCACTGCTAACTACTCCACCCCTACGCAAACTTACGCATGGCCCAACGCAAAGACGGAGAGACAGAGATTTTTCTTTTTTCACTAGACAACTGGTACCCAATTAACCAGGGGTGTGGAGTCGGATTTTAAAAATTCCGACTCCGACTCCGACTCCAGGAATTTTTAAGGTTGTGACTCTGACTTCGACTCTGCCCCCCTCCCCCTCCCCCTCCCCCCCCCCTCCCCCTCTTCTGCAGTACAGTAGTAGGCATACTGCATTACTTACATATTTTCAAGTTTACTTCTATCTCTCTATTACCAGACGCCTTAATCCTGTACAGGATGGCCACAAACAAATAGCTTCCACGTCACTCCGTCCCCCGCCATTGCACTGCCCTACTTTCAGCTCACACTCCCCTCTGTCATATACCTCTCCGCTCCATCCCTCCATCTCATCCTTGGCCTCCCTCTCCCCCCTCCACCTCACTCACATACACTCTCCTCGTCAGTCTCTCACTCTCCATCCTCTCCACTTGGCCAAACTACCTTAATGTGTTTCTCCTAGCACTTCCTATCACATCCACATCCACACAACGCTCCTTCACTTCGTCATTTGTCAGTCTGTCTCGCCATGTGACTCCACATGCTCCTTTCAAATAACTCATTTCCGCTGCTGTCACTCTTGACTTGTGTCCCTCCAACAGGGTCCAAGCTTCACTTCCATACGTTAGAGTTGGTATCACAATACTATCGTGTAGTAGCTTTTTCACTTCCATGCTTGCTTCCCTGTTTCTTATCTCTGCTTTCAAGGAACCAGCAACCTTTCTTCCCTGCTGCACCCTTTCAAGCGCTTCACCTTCTGAACTTCCATCCTTACTCATCACACTACACAAGTACTTAAACACACTCATATTCTCCATATCCTTCCCATCCAATCTCACTGTACATTCACTGACTTCACTTCTCTCAAAGACCATCACTTTACTCTTCCCTACATTCACTTTTAGATTCCATTTCATACACACTCTCCCAAACACATCTACCAAGCCTTGTAGCTCCCCTTCTTCTTCACTTAACAACACAGTATCATCTGCAAACAACAGTACAGGGAGTTACCAAAAACGGCCCTCTTTCACTAGGGCTGATCCAACATCCACTGCCCTATCTTGTATGTCTTTTATAATCCCATCCATATACAGATTGAACAACCATGGAGACATGACACATCCTTGCTTCAATCCAACATTCAAATAGAAAAATTCACTCAGTTCACCATCCATACACACTTCAGCCATAGCACCCTCATACATACTCTTCACGGCCTTCAGCAGCTTCGCATCTACTCCATACATTCTTAATACTTTCCTCAACGCTTGTGTATCCACCCTGTTATATGCTTCCTCCAAATCCATGAAGGCTGTATACAACTTCTTTCCCTTCTCTAGAAGCTTTTCCACTAGAGATCTAAGAATGAATATCTGATGTACACAACCTCTTCCCTTCCTAAAACCTCCCTGTTCTTCTCCAACTAATTCCTCTGTTACTTCCCAAACTCTGTCAATAAGTATCCTACCACATACCTTTCCCATTACACTAAGAAGGCAAATGCCCCTATGATTACAACACACTTCTTTTTCCCCTTTTCCTTTGTACAGGGGAATAATTATACTTGACTTCCAGTCCTCCAGGACTCCACCTTCCTCCCAGTCCAATCTGCATATCTTCCACATCCATTCTCTTACTATCTTTCCCCCATGCTTCAGCATTTCACCATGCACTCCATCAATTCCTGGGGCTTTCCCCATTTTAACTTTTTCCATTGCTTCCACACCTTCCATCCTACTGATTTCTTCCTCTCTTCTCACATCCCTCCTTCTCCCAGCCATTCCCCAGCCACTTATACTTGCACTACTTTCATTTTCTATGTTCAACAATTCATTAAAGTGTTCTCTCCATCTGCTCACCTTCTCTCCCTCCTCCACTAGTTATGTACCATTTTTATTTTTCACTCCCCAACTGCCTTCTTTGGCACCCTGTGTAAATCTCTCTACCTCTTTCCAGAACATTTTCTTACATTCCCTCCAGTTTACACTCAAATTCCTTCCAAATTCCTCATCCACTCTCATCTTACTCTCTCTTACTAATCTTTTCACCTCTTCCTCTCTACATATAACTCTTTCCTCCATCTCTCAACTTCTTCGACGCCCCTGTTTCTCATCCACTCACTATAAGCTTTCTTCTTTTGTGCCACAGCCTCTCACACCTCTTCAGTCCACCATGCTGTTTCCTGCACCCCCTATTGTCTTCTCTTCACCCCACACACCACCTCACTCACATGCAGCACAGATTTCTTCTTTGAATATCTTGCACACATCTTCCACGTCCCCCATCTGCTCCAATCTATATATACCGAATCGCTCCTTCACATCCCTTTTACATTCTACCTTTTTTCCATCCTCTTGTAACTTTTCTACCCTCCTTGTAAGAACTACTTCCTCATGTCCTTCCCTTCTTCTGTTTCTCTATTTTGTTTGGACTTTATTTCTGACCACCACCAAGTGATACTCTTGCATCCATTACACACTGTCTTATCCTTTCATCCATACACACATAATCAATCATTGCCTTCCATTCATTCAGTTCACCATCCACCCTTCTCATCATTCGCCACATACTGTGTACCTATAGATCATTTTGTGCCTGAAGAGGGTATTAGCTATCACCAACCTTCTCCCGGCACAAATGTCCACTAAAGCACTGCTATTCTAATCCATCTCCGTGGGCACACCCCACTCACCAACTACATCAAACTTTTCATTCTCTACGTTTCCATTCATATCTCCAATCAAAAACTCTCTCTCATTCCTTTCAAACTTTTCCAAGCACGCTTCCACATTTGTCTAGAACTCTTCTCTCACTCTGTTTGCACGATCTTACGTTGGCACATACACGCACACAATCGCCCACATTTGTAGTCCAACTTTCAATCTTACCCACACATTCCTTGAGCCAACTGATCCATACTCTCTTATATTCTCCTTCCATCTGTTACTCACAACAATACATACATACATACCTTCTTTTGCCCTCTCATTCTCACCTACTCCCGCGCATATACTCCATCCATACTGCCATTCTGTCACACTCTCACATCACCATTTAGTTTCAGTTAATCCTCATACATCCACTTTTGCACCCTCAAGCACCTGTACAATCTCCCTCTCTTTCACCTCATCATTTGCACCCCTTACATTCCATGTAGCTATCCGTACCAAGTCCTGTGCTCGGTCCTTAGTTGTCACCTTTTGGTCAGTCTTGGTCCAAGGTTTCTTGTTCGTATTTTTAATTAGCTGTTTTCTGGGGAGGGGCACTAACCCTCCGCCAGCCCACTTGTTGTCACATAGGGAATACGTGTTGGTTGGTTATAAGGTTACCACTCAGCATTGTAAATGCTTTCCTGGTTTACAGGAAATCATTTGGTTTGCCACTCATTGTTCACTGTAGAGCTACCCCAACAACAGGGTATCGCTACACCAACTGGGTGGATGATGGGCGCCTCCCACCTACTTCATCCGTATAATTAGTGTATATAATATCGTAAATTCACATTAAATCAATATTCCCACAAAAACATCCCACAAATTGCTTGCCTGAAATGTCCTCCCACAAAAGCTAATTTCTCCCACAAAAATGTAGGAATTTCTCACAAAGTGGCACAACTGGCCTAGCAGCGCACCCAAGTACTTTACATGAGAATTGATCATGTAAAGGAGTCGGAGTCGGAGATATTTTTACCGACTCCGACTCCAGCCAAAAGTGTCCGACTCCTCGACTCCTGACTCCGATTCCGACTCCACACCCCTGCAGTTAACCCGTGGATTGCAAGCCACAGCTCAGGCTAGGTAGTGTTGTGTTGCGAGCCACAGGGCAGGCTTTGCTAACCTTCCAGTGGCCGTGTATCACTGCTAACTACTCCACCCCTATGCAAACTTACACATGGCCCTATGCAAAGATGGAGAGACAGAGATTTTCTTTTTTCACTAGATGCTGCTATGGATGTTTATCTTCAAGTTTATAATAAACAAAAACTTTTTTTTTTTTTTATTTCTTCACTACTCCCCTATGCAAACTTACACATGGCGCTATGCAAAGACGGAGAGAGAGATTTGTTTTTCTTTCACAAGATGATGCCCTGGAAGTTTTTCTTCAAGTTTATAATTTAAAAAAAAAAGTTGCACATCACGGGATGAGATAAAAAAAGGTAATTGCGCAATCCATGTGTTAATTGCAATACAGCATACTGTAATCTTGGTGATGATGTATACATACTACAACATCTACAACAAATTTAGGAACATATAGTCAGGATATACTGTAATATAAGCTGAGGTGCACATACTCAAGATGTACTTCATTTCCTGTAAGTGAACTGGCAGGAAGCATTTCTAACCAGACAATATTATGTGGACTTCATGATGGTCATCAGCTGTTTATCCGGGTCATATTGGCTGTTCCTGGTGGATGACATTATGATGGATTCATTTTTCCATTGCTGGTGTTTTAGGATTAATCATCAGTGCTATATTCATGCCACCTTATTTGTTGTTCTTGCTGGCTTATATTAGTAGATGGCTTCAATATACAGTATGATGAGTTGTTGGAGGCTTGTGTGACTTTTAACCTATTGAGAGCAATAGGCCTCATTTGGGACTTATCAGAGTCGAAAGCGACAGGCCTCAAACGAGCGCGATTTTCAAAGGCATACCAAAACCGCGCTATGAGGAGTAGGTGGCTGAAATTTGTATGGGAAATAGTGGCAGGTGGCAATTCTCGATACCACCCATGCACTGCCCCATATATGCTCAGAATATGCGTGCGCACGCGGACACCATGGAGCGGGGACACACGTAAATTTTCCTCCTGTGATGCCGCCGACCCCACACCAGGCGCTAGGGGATCTGCGTGCGCACACACACACACAAGAGAGGGAGAGAAAGAGGGAAAAGGCATTTTTCTGAGAGAGAGAGAGATAAAAGGCATTTTTCTGAGAGAGAGAGAGAGAGAGAGAGAGAGTTACGAGTATATTGTATAATAAATGTATGCTTTTTTGGCAATGCTTAGGGTAATTTATTGTAGTTTGAGAGAGAGAGAGAGATAAAGGGCATTTCTCTGAGAGAGAGAGAGAGATAGAGAGAGTTACGAGGCATTGCGTAAGGTAATTTATCGTAGTTTGAGAGAGAGAGAGAGAGAGAGAGAGAGAGAGAGAGAGATTTACGAGTAAATTGTGTAATACAGTAATCTCCCCATTATTCAACACAATAGAGCCAAAGGCATGTTCGAATATTGGTCTTGTCCGAATACTGGGCCCCGAAGCTCCAGCACTGGTCATTCATGACCCTAACCTAACCTAACCTAAATCAGAAAACTACCTTCCCACCTCCCTACCGGACATGTATAGCACTTATTTAGGTCCCTTTTCACATAAATAATGCACACAAAGCATGAATTAATTTAATTTTAACCAAAAAATGATGATATAGAGGTGAGTGAGGCATAGGTGGTCAGAACTTGCCAGCATAGTATAAGTAAGTATCGGACATGGAAATCATCTTTTCTCACATTTTATGCACTAAATTATTGGATACAAAGCATCAAATACAGTAAATGATGTAAATTGTTACCAGAAAAATGGTTAGGTTAGGTTAGGTTAGGTTAGGTTAGGTT